>JAHHFK020004945.1:0-206788 GCA_024533555.2 Aedes koreicus | reverse complement strand
TTTTCAAAATGTTTGTTCCTCAGGGCAGAGAAGCGTTTTTTAATTTGTTTTTGTTAATCTCGCCATATGACTTTCATAGCGGGATCACGTGTTCTTTGATATTGACGCCTACGTACATTTTTCAGACGAATCAAGAGCTGAAAATCGTCATCAATTATAACTGGATCGAATTTAACCTCGCATTTTGGCACTGAAGCAGCTCTTGCTCTATTTATTGAGAAAGCCAGAGATTCAAGAGCATTATTAATTTCATTTCTTGTTTGCAATGGTACATTAGGATCAAAGTTGTATTCCATAAATGTTCGATATTGATCCCAATTAGCTCTATGGTAGTTGAAAGTAGAACTGATGGAATTAGAAATGATTTCTTGAGATATTTCAAATGTAACTGGAAGGTGATCAGAACCAAAGTCAGCATGGGTAATCAATTGACTACAAAGTTGACATGAATCAGTTAGGACCAAATCAATAGTTGAGGGATTTCTGGCTGAAGAAAAGCAAGTTGGACTGTTTGGGTATTGAATAGTGTAGTAGCCTGCAGAACAATGATCAAAAAGTATATTACCATTGGCATTGCTTTGCGAATTATTCCATGAGCGGTGTTTTGCATTGAAATCACCAATAACAAAGAATTTAGACCTATGACGGGTAAGTTTCTGGAGGTCACCCTTGAGCCAGTTCTTTTGCTGACCAGTGCATTGGAAAGGCAAATAGGCAGCTATAAAAGTAAATTGGCCAAATTTTGTTTCAACTGAAACCCCCAAAGTTTCAAAAACTTTGGTTTCAAATGAAGAAAGAATGTGATGTTTGATACGCCTATGGACAATGATGGCAACGCCACCACCAGCTCCATTAATGCGATCATTTCGGTAGACAAAATAATTTGGATCTCTTTTGACCTTATGGGCAGGTTTGAGATAAGTCTCAGTTATAACAGCAATATGCACGTTATGAACTCTTAAAAAATTAAATAGCTCATCCTCGTCATCTCTGATGGATCGAGCATTCCAATTCAAAATATTTAATGACTTAAAATCCATTACTGAACTTCAATGTCATGACAATATTATTGGCAAATTTAATACCAGTTTGGATAGCTTCAAACATGGAATTAGTTTTTAGCATATCGGTTATCATATCGATTAACGATTGCTGTAAAAATTCTAATTTAGGAGCGGATATGTTACCTAAATCAAATTCATCAGAAGTCCCGTGGGAATTTTGGTTTTGGTTTCTACCCGCTGAGGAATCACCACAATTCATGCATTTACCAACCATATGGCAATGCTTTGTTCCGTGACCCCATCCCTGGCACTTACGGCATTGGGTGAGGCTTTGGAAATTGGCTCCAGTCTTCCTGAAATGTTCCCACTTCACACGGACATGGAGCAAAAGGCTTGCTTTTTCTAAAGCCTTAAGGTTATTAAGTTCACTTGACTTGAAGTGAACTAAGTAGAAATCGTTTGAAATCCCTTTGCGAGCATCGCCAGGCCGGGATTTCATTTTCATCTTAAATACTTGGACTGGGCTAAATCCAAGTAATTTTGTTAACTCGTTTTTTATTTCATCGAGAGATTCACCACTGGGCAGTCCTTTCAAGACAACCTTGAAAAGACGCTCAGCTTTGGTGTCATAGGTGAAGAAATTGTGGTTCTTCTGAGTAAGATACTCAAGAAGACGTTTGAATCCGTCCAAGGTTTCTGCATGCAAACGGCATTCACCTCGTCTGGAAATTTGAAGGGAATATTTCACACCTTCAACAAATGTTAAGATTTCCTTGCGAAAAGCATGGAAATCCGAAATTGTCACCACAATAGGGGGAACTTTTTCCTTTCTCAATCGAGAAAGTTTTTTCAAATTTTGATTAGATGATGGATCATTCTCATCATCTGTGAGCGTATCAAATTGATTACTCACATTAATTTGATTTGCAGGCGAATCAATAGATTGCCCTTTTTGTTTGCGCTTATTTGCCATATTGGCAGAGTAATTTGCTCCAAATCGACGACCATGCAGATAACTATAAGAATCCGAGGGACCGAAGAGGAATTTTCCAATGCGATATCCAAGCCGGGTTACCCGAAGGGCCTAACAAGGATCGAAAAGGAACAAGAGGAAATCTAAAAATTGTAGGTATTATTTAGCACTGAAAAGTGCTGTTTAAGATTTGGTGTAGCGTTAGGTAGCAATAGCACTTCCTTCAGCAAATAGAAAATAGAACCGCACGGCATGAGAGCACAATGCAGACTGAAAAACAAAAAGCTTGTCATTGGACTACAGTCAGGTACCGATCTTTTCGGTTAATTGCTTATGGGATTTTCACTAATTGGGGGAAATGAGGTCTATCTCAGTTGTTTCAAGTGATAAACATCTACAGTCCTCAGCAGAATTGTTGTATGGGGTTGGACCAACAAATTTGTGTCATTGGATTTCGGTTTAATTTGGAATTCCAACGCTAGGGGCGCTTTACTTTCGAGTTACTCAATATGAGTGCTGTGACGCTTTGGGATAAGGGGTAATTGATTTCATCCTAGGATATCTCGAGAGCCACACCAGTTAGGACCCGAGTAACACTCTTCATGCTTTTTTGTAGAGTAAGCTGCTCTATAACCAAATCTAGTCATATTAAAGTATTTTCAACCGTTATAAAACTTGTGTATTGCTTGGAGACTTATCAGTCTTCAGTAAACTTGTCCTAGTGGCCAAGTCCTTCCTAGAAGTGGTCACACAAGTTTGGATTTCGGTCACTACACGGCGCTAGAGTGCATATAATCTTCCCAGCTTGTGATTGCTGTATCTCGAGTGCCTTACTAGTTCGGACGATGCTTTCTTCATCAAACTTGTGCTAGTGGCAAAGTCTTTCCGGATGGTAGTCACGTATGTTCGGAATTCTTTCACTACGCGGCGCTAGTATGCATATGATGTTTCAGTTTGATTATGCTGTGTCTCAAGAGCCTTGTAATTACGATATTACTTTCTTAGGTAAATTCGTTCTAATGACTAAGTCCCTCCGGATGATGATCCCATACGTTCGCAGTTCACTCACTACGTGGCGCTAGTACAGATATGAGATTCCAGATTACTTAATGTTATATCACAAGGGTCTTATTAATTAGGACATTGCTTTCTTCAGCAAATATGTGCCAGTAGACTATCCTTTCTGGGTGGTAAATCCATATGTTCGGAACTCACTCACTGTGTGGCGCTAGTGTGCATGTAACCTTTCAATTTGTGATTGCTATATCTCGAGAGTGATTGCTATAACTCGAGAGGACGATGTTTCCTTCAGCAAACTTGTGCTAGTGGCCAAGCCCTTCCAGATGGTAGTACCATCTTGACAGGGGGTCAAGGAATCAAGGGGCAGCTATGTAGTATGGGATAGAGGAAGCAAGGGCAGGAGGAATTGAGGCGGAAGGGGATATCAAGGGCCAAAGAAATACCGAGAAACAGGGGAAGCTTCAAGAGGCTGAGCAATATCAAAAGGTTTGGCTGCCTCTTGGGAAGCTGGAAATTCAACTTTTTCGGATGGGTGGATTGAGCAATGGGAAAGATTTTAAAATTATCAAAAACAATGTTTATGTGCAAATTGTTGCTTTATTCTCTTTTTACATTTAATATCAACTCCTTCGTGTGTCATTCGTACACACTCCTACTCCTCAAGTAGTGTTTTGCAATCCATCAACATGTTCTGAATTTTTCACTACGTACCACGTTATGGTCCAAAATGCACAGAAATTTTGCTTAGTTAAACCAACAAAATTGTTTGATGACCTGAACTTATCTGGCACCTTGGAGTTACATCAATAACAAACTGGAAGGTCATATGCACACTAGCGCCATGTAGTGAGTGAATTCTGAACTTATATGACCACTGAAGAGTAATATGTCCTAATTGGTGAAACTACCGAGATAACATAGGATGAAACCAATTATCCCTTATTCCAAAACGTCACTGTATTCATTCATAGCAACACGAAAGTAAAGTGCTCCTAGCGGTGAAATTTGAAATTGAACCGGAATTTAATGACACTGATTTGTTGAGCTTACGCCGAAAATTAATTCTGCCGAGGGCTGTAGAGTTTAATGCCTTGAAACAGCTGAGATAGACCGCCAATTAGCAAAAATCCCAGGCGGTACAAAAAAACCATATAACTTCGTTATTTCACTGTTCTCGCCATAGCTGCCGTAAACCAACTGGAGGAGCTGTCTAATTTTCGCAGTCGATAGGCAACTAGTATATATTGACTACTAACCGGTGAACCAACCCCATGGCTCTTGCCAGCCCGGTGAGGACTGATGCACCAAACATGCCACGCCAAATTGAGCCTCCTACTCCGATATCAGATCGACGGTGATGAATTTGAGGCGGTGTCTTCGAACGGAAGGTGTTGCGTGCGATCTACGGTGGAGTGCAAATGGAAGACAGACTACGAATTGCATCAGTTGCTGGGAGAACCTCCCGTAGTTCACACCGCTAAATTCGGCCGACTACGGTGGTCTGGGCATGTCGTTAGGATGTCGGACGCTAGCCCTGTTAAAATTCCCGAAAGCGAATCAACAGGCACAAGAGGAAGAGACGTGCAACGAGCATGGTGGATCGATCAAGAAAAAGCGACCTGCGGACCCTTCGCAGACAGCTAGATTGGCGGAATGCCGCCATGGGCCGAAGAGAATGGATACAACTTCTGTATACAGCTGAGGCCACCCCGGCCTACGTGTGATTGACCGACCTGAAATAAAGCATAAACAAGCAAGAAACTGATATCAACACTAACGTCACGTAGTGAGTCAATAACCGAACTTATAAGACATTGAAGAAATGAGCCACTAGCTGAAGCAAGCAGTGTCCTAACTAGTAAGGCACTTGAGATACACCATAATAAACATGCAGGCTCATATGCACACTATCGCCACACAGTGGGTGAGTTCCGAACATATGGGACTGCCGCCCAGAAGGGATTGGCAACTAGCACAAATTTCCTCAAGAAAGCAATGTCCTAAATAATAAGAGTCTCTTGATTTAACGTTAAATAATCTGGAATCTCATATCCGTTATAGCACCACGTAGTGAGTGAATTCCGAACGTATGTGATCATCATAAGGGACTTGGTCACTAGAACGATTATACCTCAGAAAGTAATATCGTAATTTGTAAAACTCTCGAGATACAGCCTAATCAAACATCGTCCGAACTAGCAGGACTCTCGATATAAGGCTAAATTTTTGAAATTTATATATTCATTATATTAAGATCTTTTATTACTAGATTTATTTTCATACAAATAAAACACCCATTAGCAATAGGACTTATACTTCTTATTCAAACATTACTAACTTCTTTACTTACAGGAATATACGTAAAAACATTTTGATTTTCTTACGCATTATTTTTAATTTTTATAGGAGGAATACTAGTGTTATTTATTTATGTGACTTCTCTTTCTTCAAATGAAATATTTTAAATATCTTTTAAATTATTATTTATAGCTATTACAATAATAATAATTTTTATAAACTTTTCTTTTTTTTAGACAAGTCTTTAATTGAAACTTTTGTCAATAATAATGAAATAAATACATTTTTTATAAACTCTTCAATGCCTCAAAATTCCATAGAACTAAATAAAATATATAATTTTCCAACAAATTTAATTACTTTATTATTAATTAATTATTAATTTTTAACTTAATTAGTAACAGTTAAATAACAAAAAAAAATTATGGGCCATTACGCCCAATAAATTAATGTCTAAATCTTTTCGAAAAAGTAATCCTTTATTAAAAATTGCTAATAGCACTTTAGTTGATTTACCCGCCCCTTCTAATATTTCCGCTTGGTGAAACTTTGGATCACTTTTAGGATTATGTTTAATCATCCAAATTTTGAAGATTATATGCACACTAGCGCCGTGTAGTGACCGAACTCTGAACTTATGTGACCACCTTTAGGGAGGACTTGGCCAGTAGGACAAGTTTAGTGAAGACTGATATGACCTAACTGGTGAGGCTCTCGAGATATCCCAATTACCTCTTATCCCAACGCGTCACAGCACTCATATTTAGTAACTCGAAAGTAAAGCGCCTCTAGCGTTGGAATTCTAAATTAAACCGGAATCCAATGACATAGATTTGCACAACAATTCTGCTGAAGACTGTAGATGTTTATTACTTGAAACAACTGAGATAGACCTCATTTCCCCCAATTAGTGAAAATCCCGTAAGCTGCGGGTATCGATCTTTACGGTTTGCCCGAAAAGAACGAAACCGTAAAGAACGAGACCGTAAAGAACGAATCCGAAAAGATCGGTACCCGACTGTATGTACAATTTACGCTCTAAGAGGATGGAGTTGGAAGTTTTGTAACAACCAAACTACAGGAAAAACGAGATGATGGGGTGGGGGAATTTACTGATATTTTTCCTCAATGTTGCGTGACATAATTTATGACTCTTAATGTGTTGCACTCTATATTGAGGCTTCTGTCATTTTGCTTTCTTTATTAACCCTTTATTAAGAAAATGTTTGTTAAGTTCTCTTTTCGCTCAATAATGACTTTCCTAAAACATTTCATATCATCCGCCTAATGTCAAGAACATTGGCGGAACTATTGGGGGGTGCCTAGGAGGTCAGGCCCCCTCCAGAATTCTAATCAAAGTCGATTATAGTATTTTCAACAATTGTTCAGGAAAATCTTAAAAAAAAAAAAAAAAAAAAAAAAAAAAAATTTCAAATTAAAACTTAAAATTTTCTTCCAAAATACCCATCAACAAAAAAAATTAAACACCAAACCGAGGAGCAACGGTAAAAGAATTGTATAGGGGAGGATGGTACAAAACGCACCGTTTAAGCAACATCGTGAATTACTAGTGAATGGAAGCTGAAATTTAGGAAGTAGTTATTGGGTATGATGCATTACTATGTTTTCGTTGTCGATCAAATGTAATTTATATTCAAAACGATGATTTTTCATGATTTTTTAAACCTTTTCCAATTTGATTCCAAGACGACATTGGGGTAAAACGCCTGTTTTATTGCACAATATGCACCCCAAAATTGGGGTAAGATGCACCACAACACTGGGATATGAGGCACCACAATATTGAGATAGCATGCACCTCTTGTTAAAGGTAAAAACACGGCTATAATAAGTTACTCATTATAATTGTAAAGTGAGGAGATTGCAACATATCGCCACATATTTTTAGCTCAGTTTGTAGTCAAGCAGGGTATAGAATAAAGATAGCAAAACGTTGCGATATGTTGCCAACTTCATTATATACACGCTTAGAAAAAAGTAATCAACGAAGCATTTAAGTGTGGGAAGCCAACGCTGGGAATAATTATGTTTACCTACCATTGGGTTCAAATTACAAACTTTTGGGTAGAATTTTACCAGAAGTAAATTATTTATACTCAGCGGTATGTTACCATGATTATCCCCAACGTTGGCTTCGTACACTTAACCGCTCCACTGAGTACTTTTTTCTAAGCGTTTAGACGTCTATAACGCCACGGTGCGTTCTGCCCCAGTTTTAGTTTTGTAAAGTTTTGTCTAAATATTCTGAAAATACGAAGAATTATAGTGAAGCTTTGATACCACCTTGAAGTTTTGTTGTCAGCGATTCATGTGTAGTGAATTTATTATAAACCATGGATGTTAGCGCATGGTAAAAGCTTATTTTAATAGCACTATTTTTTACATGTGAGGTACAGTCATGAACATTTATTCAATTCTAATCATATTTTGATGTAATTAGTGACTTATTGTACTATTAGATTATAAGCTATGCTGTTCTATGTAAACATTGATAAAGTATCATTCCATTAAAGCTATAGTTTTGAAGATTTGAGCACATGTATTGAGTGGGTCATTCTATCCCACCAGTGCATTTTGTACTGTTCCCCCTACTTCTCCCCACAGACACACAAAGAAATACAACAATTTCACAAAAAATATTTTCCCCCACAAAAGAGAAAAAAACCCCCCCCTTTAAAAATTAAAAAAAAATTTTTTTAAGGGGGGGTTTTTTAACTCACATTGTATTTTTTGAAATCATTCATCTCTTTGACAGCTACATATAGCTGCCGAAGGTAAGTGATTTTCATACAAAAAATGTGTAATCTCAAATCTCTGTGCACGGAATTTACATTTAAGAATTCACGATATTATTTTCTCTAGTAGAGTATAGACTCCCCAGATTGATTAGAAGTTCCGAAGCTAACGAATGCTCATACGCAAAATATGGAGATAGAAGTTTATTCATTACCGATAATATTTTCGAGAATGTAGTTTTAAAAGTAATATAATCAGGTAAATTTCTGAAATCATAATATTTGTTGGGGTTGACTTCAGTAGCACTGGTTGTCGACAAAGACTGCATAATGGGCCTGTATGTCATCCCCAAGAGGTAATTGTTATTATTGAACTATACACAAGACAGTATTTATGAAATGCATATAGAAATTTCAGAGTCATTTCTGGAGGAGACTTCAGTATTGTCAACAAAGACAGTATTCTGAACGTCGTTTTCAGGAAGTTTTCGAAATATTTATACAATAGTCTACATAGACATCTTTAATAAGAAATTGATTCAAAGTTGTTGGGTGCAATATTGCAGGGATGGGTACTATGGCATAATTTATGTATTTTATTTTACTAAATTTGGTGATAACAAAGTTTATTGAAGTTTTTAAATGAAGTAATTTCCTCGACTTTTTTGTAAAATGTTATTCATAAATATAGAGGGGAAATCTTGCCGCACGTGAGGCTTAATTTTATTGAAAATATTGTTAACCTGTTCAAACTATCATTTATCTATTCTTTTCTACAAATATTTTAATTAATCAATCATAGTGATACCGCAATGATACTCGTCGAATAACCTATTTTTAATTTTGTAAGAATCAAGCCATTTGAATAAAATTTGAAAGTAAATATCCTAAATATACTGCTGGTAAATACAGGGTGTTCCCATCTGCATTCACTTTGTAGGAACAGATTATTTCCGATTATTTTTTTAAAACGCTTCTCTCTTACTATTGCGCTACCCCGAATCCCCAAGGGGTAATTTTCTAGCTCCGCCAATGGTCAAGCATAGTAATTGGAGCATAAGACTAGCTGAAAAGCTTATGATAAACCGAGTAGCTTGTTTAAGTTTCTTCACATAACAAGTAAATTTATTTGAAAATAAAAACCTAAATTTATGAACCAATCGTGAGATCTGACCCTTTTTACACTTTCCTGGGAGTAATAGGGATACGAACCCGGATGTGGCCATTGTGGCCCTGGAAACTAGATATCATCTCATTGCACATATTTTTGAGTTCTCATGTTATTTGATATGTCACATGCTGGGTTTTGATCCAAATCCGAATCTGACCCCTTTCCCGGGATGTAGCCAATGTAGTTTTGGACTTTTGATATCATCACCATTGGTCTTATTTGTGAATTTTTATGTAATATGAGGTGTCGCATAATGGGTTTTGATCTAAGTCCGAAATTGGCCACTTCCCCGGGGGTATCTCCGGAACCAGTTCACCGATTCCAATAAATTCAAAAGCGACATACAGGGCTACAGTATCTTCCATTTGGCGGTTGTTTCTTTCGAATCGAATCAGTAGTTGCTTGAGAAACTGAGGTAGAAATTTCGTTACACATACATTACGCACACATATTCACACACAGCAATGAGTTCAGTTCATCCAGCTGAGTTCGTTGTATATAACACTCGGCCTTCCAGGCTTTGGATCAAAAGACGGTTTTTTTTAAGATATATATAAATACACTTTATTGAAGAAAGGTAAATCCGGGGTAATCTAGTACAAGATTCATTAATTTACCAAATAAACGAATTTCCCGTACATTTCAGGACTCTGGCCTCTCGGAACCGTATTTGCGCAAATTTGCGCAAGATGAAACTGAGATTTTCGGAAAGCTGGCAAAAAATTCTTCAAAATAAGACTACTGGAGCGTGTGCGCGTGTGTGCTCATATTTGAAAACATAGTTGAAGTTTTTTTTTCCGATTCTCCATACATTTTGTATGGGAGTAAAAAACAACGACAATGTAGAAGCACGAACTCCTTGCAAACAACGACAATGTACAATCCCACATTCACAAAACCGGGTCCCATAGACATGATCATTGGTGCGGAGTTCTTCTTTAACCTATTGCAGGCTGGAAGAAGGAAGTTGTTTGGCGACGGTCCTACACTGCAGGAAACCGTTCTCGGCTGGGTTGTATCCGGAAGGGTACCAGAAATACCAAGCATCCTACCCACAACAACAAGCTACGTCAGTTCAACAGTGGACCTTCAAGAAATGATCGCCAGGTTCTGGGAGCTAGAGACCTGCCATGTCAACCGAACGCATTCAGTGGAGGAAACGGCATGCGAAGAATTGTTCAGCAAAACGACGTTCCGGGACGAAGAGGGTAGATTCGTAGTAACACTACCTAAGAAGGACCACATGCTAGAGCGATTGGGAGAGTCCAAAACAAGGGCAATGAAGCGGTTCTTCAGCTTAGAGAAACGGTTCAGTATGAACCCCGAATTGAAGGAGTCTTACAAGGAGTTCATTCATGAATACATTCTTATGGGACACATGCAAGAAGTCGATGGCGAGCAAGCAGTCGGAGATCCAGTTTATTATCTGCCGCATCACGCTGTACTGCGGCCTGAGAGCACGACAACCAAGCTGAGAGTCGTATTTGACGCATCGTGTCGAACGTCAACCGGAATTTCACTTAACGACGTCCTCATGGTAGGACCGGTCGTCCAGAATGGCGTGATACCCACAATTCTACGATTTCGTCATCATCGCATCGCTCTAATTGCCGATGTAGCGAAGATGTACCGGATGGTCCGAATTCAAGGATCAGATCAACACCTACTGCGTATCATTTGGAGAGACACCCCGGAAGAGCCTGTGAAGACGTACGAGCTGCTCACGGTCACGTACGGCACTGCGAGTGCACCGTATCTCGCCACAAGATGTTTGAAGAAACTAGGAGAAGATAGCATTGCTACGCATCCGATCGCTGCTCGTGTGGTACAAGAGGATTTTTACGTCGACGACATGTTGACAGGGGCTGACACCGTCGATGAAGCACAAATGATGATGACGGAGATTATCGAGTTAACAGACACGGCTGGTTTCACCTTGAGGAAGTGGAACTCGAACTGCACAAACCTTCTAACGAAGCTGCCCAAAAATCTGCGTGACGAACGTACAGTGCTTGACTTAGATGCCTCAAGTGCGACAGTCAAAGCGCTAGGGTTACGATGGGACACGCAGTCTGATAACTTTTGTTTCACATTTCCTGAGTGGAGATCAAACTCTTCCACAATCACTAAACGCAGTATTCACTCCGATGCTGCTTGCTTCTTCGACCCGCTCGGCCTCGTTGGCCCAGTAGTGGTTCAGGCGAAGATATTCATCCAGCGGCTGTGGATGTTGAAATGCGACTGGGATGATCCTCTCGACGAGTCACTCCAAAATCTGTGGAGAGAGTACAAGCAAAACATGATCGCCCTTGAGTCTCTTAAGATTCCCCGCTGGCTTGGCTGTAGCAAAGACTGTATTGAAATGCAGATACACGGTTTCTGTGACGCTTCTGAGGCTGCATACGGCGCGTGCCTCTATCTTCGTTGTACTGCGTCCGATGGAACTGTAATTGTTCGACTAATCACCTCCAAATCACGAGTAGCACCGTTGGAAAATCTCGAGAGGAAGAAAAAGAAGATGAGCATTCCACGTCTCGAGTTGTCCTCGGCTCTCTTACTGAGTCATCTTTACGAGACGTACAACCAAGTAAACCCTAACGTCACTGCATACTTTTGGACCGACTCGATGATAGTCAAGTGTTGGCTGGCATCGTTACCCTCGCGGTGGCAAATCTTTGTGGCAAACCGAGTGTCTGAGATTCAGCATCTCACCAAAGACGGTATCTGGAGCCATGTCCCAGGAACTGAAAATCCAGCAGACCTCATCTCCCGTGGAATGTCTCCAGCGCACCTCCAGTACCAAACTCTTTGGTTTGAGGGCCCACAGTGGTTAAGTCAAGATCAACAGTATTGGCCACACGCGGGCAATACTCCTAATGACGAATTGGATCCTGCGATACTCGAAGAACGACCAACACCGTCATTACCTACTCAAGCAGTCCCACCAAGCGAAATCTTTGGAGAACGATCTTCGTTCACAGCAATAGTCCGGATGGTAGCGCTTCTGCTTCGGTTCAGACACAATGCGCAAAACTGTAATCGACAGTCTAGGAAGACTGGATGCTTATCGCGCGAAGAGCAGGAACATGCCATAGTTGTCTTGATTCGTTTGTCTCAACAGGAGTGTTATCCACAAGAACTGCGTGATCTTAAGAAAAAAGGTAGAGTCCACGATTCGTCCAACATCGCTGCGCTGCATCCTCAATTATGTAGCATAATTTTCGTCCAATCTTCATGAAATTTTGTAAAATGAAATTTCAAATAGTGTACAAAAATACAAAAATATATTCATAGTAAAATGAGGAATTTGATTTTTAGACTCTTTTCCGCCTTGGAATCACTGTGCATCGGTCAGTAGTCAATATTTTCTTGTTGCCTATATACTGTGAAAATTTGACAGTTCCATCAGTTTGTTTAAGGAAACTATGGCGAAAACAGTGAAACAACTTCGATATATGGTTCGTTCGTACCGCCTGCTCCATCCGGGCCTAAAGAAGTCGGCCATCGTGGCCCATTTCGTGTCCGGCACTTGTTGAGAAGGGATAGTCCATCGAGCGGAAGCCTGGTTCCGGCCATCCGACCGTTTTAAACGACCGGGGGATTCAACAGAAGCTCAAACGGAAGACGGAAGGCAAGGTGGCCACTTCTTTCCGTGCGTTCGAACCATCCATTCGAAAATAGTCGCTTTTTCTTTAATGCGTAAATTACTAACGGTTTGTAAATAAAAGTTTGCTGTAGACATTTGATGGTTGCCTCGTGTTATTTCATTCATCTCATGATGCTAAGATGAGAATAAGAAAAACTTTACTCCTCTTGCAATTTCCACCATTTAGACCATCTCCACCGGTGGGTTCGTATCTGGGTAATATTTTGATGCCAAAGAGCGTTCCTATTTAGATTTAGCCACCCTGAAAAAAAGTGGGACATGGGTATTTGCGGCGAAACTATTAGGTGTGGCCCACTGATGTCCTCTACAATGTTTCTACATTTT
The DNA here is from genome assembly GCA_024533555.2 of Aedes koreicus. Lineage (NCBI taxonomy): Eukaryota > Metazoa > Arthropoda > Insecta > Diptera > Culicidae > Aedes > Aedes koreicus. The sequence continues at coordinate 193,575 of JAHHFK020004945.1, read as the reverse complement.
TTGAGTACTTTATTTTTTTGTTAACAGATTTGATTTAAGGGATGTATACACCTAGATAAAAAAAACTAACTTTTTTATTTCTGGTTCAAATCGATGACCATGTATTAAGACATTGTAGATTAGGTCATTTCATGAAACTTTGTTGAAGACAAAAAATTTCTGTCTTTTCACTGGATGAAATTGTAGGGTGAAAAAGAAATGTAAAATGAAAAACACCTTTAAAACTCGTTTTTTTATCATAATATTTTTATTTGAATTTTTTCATTTTTTTAATGTTGTACAAAGGGTTTGGTATTTTAAAAATACATTTTTTTGTAGAAGACTGCTAATCATTATGCCTTCATTTAAAGGATTGACGTCAGTTTTAATACATTTTTAAGCTATCTTCGAGGATGTGTAGATTACATGTTAGCAGGTATTAGCAGCTAAACTTACCGTTAGTTTAATCAGCAACTGATACCTTTTAAAATGATGAACAAATTATAGGGGGTCCAAGAGGGCACTTAAGAAATTTTCAAAAAAAAAACTAAGCTTCTTATTATATTATGTTGCATCTGTTGTGATTTGTCTGTCCCAAAAATTGGATCTTGGGAAACACCCAGCCAAGCCCTGCAAAGCACTTCGTTTTCTTGTTGCGTCCAATTCCTTCCACGGGGTTTTGATGCACTCATTTTTTTCTCACACAAAACTATCACAATAAACGTAAAATTAGCAAATAACACTTTAAAAACAAATCGGAAACACTCAAATTGAAATGAAAGTCTTCCAGATGAAGATGTTGTTTTAACGTTTCAACTTGTTTTGTTTATTTTTCTTCAAATAGCAACGCTCGGCTTGGTTGGGTCGGGTTGTCATATTTACGAACCGGCTGTTCACCGAGCGAGTAAATTGTCATTTTCCAAACCGGTTACCAACCACCGGTGCGGTGACGAGTTGTCAAACAGGGTAACAATTCACCGATATTACCGTATTGATGCGGTTGGTCTTAACAAACGGTTTACTTGAACTTAGCCAAGGTTTTTTTATTTTATTTTACTTCAAAATCTAGCATATTCGCCAAATGATGCTCCACTGTTGTACTAGAGAAGTTCATAAGAGCATCAGTTTTTCACCCTAATACCACAGACAATCAGATGTAATTCTTGCTCCTCGATCACCGAAAACTCATTTGACGATCAATTTTAATATTCAAAGGCTCACGAGACTCCCGCAAAATTGTAACACAGCGCTGTCAGCGTATCTGTAAATTCTACCAAACTTGCGGCAAGATTGTTCGGTTTTTGGCAGGTAATCTTGGTTTTCCGTGAGAATCCCACGAGTTGTCTTTAGTGAGTTCCGTGTTGATATTATCTAGGGCATTAATTGAAAGACCTTCGTCTGTTTGTCTGTGCTCATCGTATCACCCGCTCTTTGTAGAATTCAAATTCAGTGGGGATGTTGCACGTTTTCGCTGGCTCCCTACATGATATTACGCTAAACGTCCGCTCGGTGCTCCAACAACAGGATCTCACCCACTCCATCCAAAAACAAGCACCTGCAAGGGAAGTTTATGATATGTGTAGCATACTTTGAGATGAACGAATGAATATCTCTTTCCCAAACATTTGGTTGTTTTTTTTTTGTTCATCGTGCATGATTCAAGCAAGGTCTCCCCAACATAAACGGCAAACACATCAGAAGGAAAAAACGCTGCACTATGACGACTTCTGGGACGGGTGTTTCGCCGGTTTACCACTTTCGTGATTATGTTTAGACTATTTTCAGCTGGAAAAGCTTAAACAACTGTACCACGAAATGAACCCACCACTTCGGGTTTGGTACTACAGACCCTTTACCAACTCAGCCACCCGAGGCCTTACGACGGAGCCTGTTTTTCAAAAACATGGAAACAACCGACCGGGATCCATTCATTTCATCTGGCGAAAAAATAAACAAAAACAAGCAACGAAGGTTGTTTTCGTTTAACATTTTCTGTTTGCTAGGAAGTATTACCATCATAAATACCTTAGTGTATTTAATGTGAGATTTGTTTCTGCCGGTATTTTTCCAACATATGATGCAAAGTTTTTTCATCAGTCCTAAGGCACAGTATGGCATCCAAATGGTATTGATAATGAGTTACTTTCATTTTGTAAGGGGGAACCCCCTTCAAAAAATAAATTGCGATTTGAGACTTCCCGTTTCACAAAAACGATGCAGAAAAATAAATTCTAAGACGTTTTATAACTTTGATCGTATATAAATGGTCTAATAGAACATTTATCAATTGTCTTTTGATATCGTCAAATTATTCTAGAACACTCTTGAGTTCATTCAGCTCTTTTATATTTCTTATCTTAGCAAAGTGGTGGGCATTCGTGTTTGCTGTTTAACATTGCTTTGTAAGGTGTGATTTTTAGAGCGGAGAGGGAGATATGAATGAGGAAATTTCCAGAAAATCAGTTCAAATTTTTGTCTTATCGATATTTTCTTGGATTTGCTTCTCCAGGGCTAAAAGTGTTTGCACCTATAGATAGCATAAGGTCAAAAATAGGTGCAGACAAATTTCTTCCATAAAAGCAATGCCGGTCAGTGGGAGGTGAATTGTACACACACACACACATCGATATTTTCTTGGATTTGCTGATATAGACTGTTCCGATAATTATAAATACATTAATGATTAACCGTCAATTCAAAATGTGTGCAGTACTCAACCATATTTGGGCTGCGCCCTGTTGTTTACATCCAAATTAAACTGATGTTGTCATTTTTTTCAATTTTTCGCACGAAAGTTTGGAAATGCGTGGTCTTTCTCCCGAACAGAGAAAACGAATTGTGCACAAACGGTGCCTCGTCAGTGGTCTTTGGATCAGAAAACTGGCTAAGGAAGAAGATGTGAGTGTCGGAGCAGTTCAAACCGCACTACGGAAGTATCAACAACAGTGCTCTTCCGTAGTTTTCCCGAGTTTTCTACCCCAACCCGGTCCCGCTGACCCTACAATCGACAGAAAGGTAAGGGACTATTTCAAACGTCATCCTTAAGCATCAGTTCGAGGTGTGGTGAAAAAGCTAAGTACTTCGGCGACTAATGTTATGCGTGCCAAGGAGATAATGGGCCTACAGACTTGTCGGAAGCAGCCAAAACGAAGCACCAAACAGGCTGAATCTGTGAAACCGATTGCTCAAAAGTACGACAAACTGCTGACCAACAAATCGGGCTGTGTTATCATGGACGATGAAACATACATAAAACTCGATTATAAAACTCTGCCGGGGACCACAGTTTTATACCTCGCCGAAGGGAAAGAATGTTCCTGGATCAGTGAAAGCCATTTGCACCGAAAAATTCGGCAAGAAGGTTATGGTGTGGCAGGCCATATGCGTATGTGGAGAAATGTCTCGTCCATTTACTACGACAGACACAATAGTCAAATCTACGTGAAGTAGTGCCTGCAAAAAAGGTTGCTACCCTTGATCATACAGCATAACAAGCCTACAATCTTTTGGCCTTATCTTGCTTCCTTCCGTTACTCTAAATATGCACAAAAGGAACAATGTCGTATTTGTTTCAAAGGAGATGAATCCACCAAACTGCCGAGATTTTCAGCCTATCGAAACTTTCTGGGCTTTGACGAAGGCGAAACTCAGAAAACAAACAAAATCAGCGGATAGTATTGAAAAATTTAAGAAAGATTGACCAAAAGTGGTGAAAATGGTAGGAGAAAGCACTGTGCAGAAGCTTATGAGTAGTGTTAAGGGAAAAGTTAGAGAACTCACATACCCTACGAAAAATCAAGCAAATTGAATGAAGATGGAAAGAAAATATTGTTATTTACTATGTTTGAGAATAAAATTATCAAAAATCACAGTATGGTCTCTTTTATTCGAGAAAGAAAGTGTATTTATATTTTTCGGAACAGTCTATAACACAAAACAACTTTAAAATGGTGGCGGAAACGAACACCAAACATAAGACCGAAGCTAGCATGATTGGACTCCTCCTTAATGCGTCATTTCGTACCGAGCGCTGAGCTAGACAAGGTGTGTCAAGACATGATTGTGTTTGTTTTGTTCACACATCAAAAGGAGCCTCATCGTCACCACAACCGGTCAAACACAAACATTTCTAGTGCTGGAAATAACTCTGTGATGAGAATTTTCGGCAAAACAGCTCAGAGGGCTTTCAGATGGTTAACAGATTAGCTTAGAACTGTCTCATTATGCGGCGCTAGTTTGCATATAAACTTTCTGTATCAGCTGACTCTACTTTGAAATCCAAGATGGCGACAATTGATTCCGAGAAAGCTTTCGAAAACTATACAGTTTGTGTAATTTGTGCACAGGATTTCCAGAAAAACTGACGTGGAGCTAGTAGGATTGGGCTTGCGTTAAAAACAAAATACATGAAGGGAAGAGTAGACAATGTAAGCCTTTCACTACGAGTTTACATCAACGGTGATGAAATCGAGACGGTAGATTCGTGAACTGCTTAGGTTCAGGCGCCTTTGGATTTCTCTTCTGCTTCTCTGATAAGCTCATTATTGAAGACCGCCGATAACAACACCAGCAGAGAAATACAAAAGCGCTTTATGGCTGGCAATCGTGTCTTCTTTGTACTCCGAAGAACACTAAGTTCGAACAAAGTTCACCGAACTACAAAGTTGGTGTCTTTGAACAGAATGTGTTGCGTACGACCTACGATATTGTGCAGATGGATGACAGAACGTGGTGGAGGCGAATGAACCACTAATTGTATCAAGTGCTGGGAGAATCTCCCATCGTACACACCGCCAAAACCGGTCAACTACGATGGGCTGGGCATGTCGCAAGAATGTCCAACGCCCGCTTAATTAAAATGAGTTTCGAACACGAACCGACGAAAACAAAAGGTGTGAAAGGTGTGCGACGAGCAAGGTGGATCGATCAACCTGCGGACCCTTCGCAGACTGCGAGGCTGGCGAGGTGCAGCTCTGGGCCGAATGTAATGGAGACAACATCTGTATGCAACAGAAGCCACCCCGGTCTTGGTCTGACTGGTAAGTAAGTGAGTTAATGTGCACAGAAAAAAGTAATCAGTGTTATTTGGTTACATCTTTCCTATTTCCCAATTTCTAGAGTATGCCAACAGTTGCTTGTCAGTAAAACAAATGTTGCACAATGAATGGCTTTAAATCCGCAAACGCTTTATTTCCTATAAACTAACATTTTATGATTAAGAAGTTATATGTTTAGATCGAACATCTCACCTTTTTCTTTAATGACCAGCCGTAGACGTTTCTACCCTCTCAAAGATCATGGTTGTCACCTTTTCGTAGGTAAGAGGGCTTATCTAATGCAAAAAGCTGTCATGGGCGACCATCAGCAGTGATAGTATCACACTATGATTTCGTTAAATTGTCACGTCGTACTACGTTTATTTGAAGGCACTGAAAGCAGTGTAATACTGGCGGGTTTAGCCGCAATTCTCTCTTAGACGAAGCTAGGAACAATCAACAAATACCTTATATCAAATATTCTAGGGAAACGACAAAAAGTGCACTTTTTATTTGCTTGACAATTCTTTCATTGTTGTTCATTCTCTAATTGTCATTGATTAAACTTCAAATATACCTATACATTTGGTACCATTAATAATCTTATTGTTCACTTCATTATCATTAAGGTTGGGTGTTTTGATTATTATTGTGAGCAACTAATAATATGTTCTGATGTTTCAGATGCATTCGTATATATATTATAATTCAAATGTACGTTCTACACGACAGCCGTGATCAAAGCACTAACTCTAACAACATATTATTTAGTTAGAGATCGGATTTTTTTGGGAAATCTCTTTTATTGCTCAGTATAGTCTCCCATAAGATCAATACACTTGATCCAACGATCTTCCAACTGTGTTGTCCCATCACGGAAGTGACTTTCTGGAAGGCCAGCAAAATACTGCTTGACGACGGCTAACGTTTGCATTGAAAAAATGGACAAAAATTGCCGATTTTTCATGGCTTTACCTTAACCCGCACTAACAAAACTACCCATGCAGGATCAATCATAGTAACCCATTAGTCAGCAGACAAAATTTGACAACTCTATCAGTCGAACTCTATCCGTGATGACAAAAACAGTGAAGCAACTCCGTTCAGAAGTGTGCGCGTTCAAAAAACGGCACCCCACCGCGTTGAAAACGGACATCGTGCGGCACTTTGTGAACGCCGGATATGCCCTTTCCGGCATCTACAACATCTTGGCACTATTTGACAACAACCAGAGCATCGAAACAAAGCCCGGTTCCGGACGGCCGACGACCCTGAGCGACAAGAAGCTCAAAAGGGTGCTGAAGAGGCAGACCGAGGGAAAAGTGGCTACATAGCTGCGTGCGCTTGGCCGGGAGGTCGGTTCAACCGGCCAAACAGTGAAAAAGTACCTGGCGAACATGAACATACATGTCAGGAAGCGGAAGTCGCGTTCACTGGTTTCGGAGCTGCAGGCAATGACGCAGTGACGGCCGCTGAATAAGATGGTCAACTCGATTCTCCCCGCCGAATTGCGACGTGGCAATGGTGATGGACGACAAGACCTGTCTCACCCTGGATGGCAAAGACTGGCAGGGCACTTCGTATTTTACTTCCCCCACGAAGGAAGTGAGCTCCGAGGTGAAGTTCATTTCACATATCAAGTTCTCCAAGAAGGTGCTGCTGTCGCTGACAATCAGCGAGAAGGGTATGTCAAAGCCGCTCTTCTTTCGCTCCAGACTGGCCGTGAACGGGGAAATTTATAGTACGAAATGCCTGCCGGAAGTTGCGTCGCTCATCAAGAAATACCAAAAGGGCATAGACGCTGTGTTCTGGCCGGATCTATGGTATGTATCCGCAATAATCCGGACACCTGAAAACATGAATAGAACATAAATTTCGCATTATATTTCCGTCGAAGTTGTTTATTTCAGATTCATGGGATGTGTTTTAACAATTCGTGGAGACAAAACATAGTCATTCGGCATTTGCATACAATTTTCGAACTTTGCGCTTAACTCCGTCCATTAGGGTTTGTACAGACTCTTCAGAAATCGTAGAAGCCGTCTTTGTCCAAATTTGCTGGAAGTGTTTGATGTCTTTGATTCCTTGCTTCTTTCCAGAAAGCTTCCGCTTCCTCAGAGCCCAGTATATCTCGATTGGTTGTAGCTCTGGGCAATTTGGCGATTTTGACGTTTTTGGTACAATGATCACTTGATTTGCTTGGTACCATTCCATCACAGTTTTAGCATAGTGGCATGATGCCAAATCGGGCCAGAGCAAAGTTTTTTCTTTGTGACTTTTGATGAAGGGTAGCAATCGTTTCTGCAGACACTCTTTCTGATAGATCTCCTTGTTGATTGTGCCTGTAGTGACGAAAGATTTACTCTTTTTGCCACACGTGCAAATTGCTTGCCACACAAGGTATTTTTTGGGAAATTTCGATGCCTTCTTCGTTCTGAAATGATCAGCTGTAGCATTTCTGGCTATAGCAGAATAAAAAGCCAGCCCTGGAAGCTGCTAGAAATCCTCCAGGACATAAGTTTCATCGTCCATAACAACGCATGAAAACTTCGTCAAATATTCGCAGTACAAACATCGAGCCCGTGATTTTGCAGCCAAGTTCTGTTTGTCGTTGCGATTTGGAATTGTTTTTACTTTATACGACTTAAGTCCAAAACGTTGTTTTGATTTTTGGACAAAACCAGGCGACATCCCTATTTTACGAGCCATCGTTCGATTGGAGAGATTTGGGTTTTTCGTTAATATCCTTTTCACATTTCGGTCCATGGCAGGATCAGCGCGTCCAATGTTTTTGTCACTTCTCGGTTCCCTCTCCACCGTCAAACGTTCCGAAAATGATTTGAGCACATCGTGAACAGTGGATTTTGGCAAATTCAATGTTTTTGCAAGGTCTGGTATTGAAAAGTCAGGATTTGCCGTACGCCCGTACAAAATTTGCTGGCGTACTTGTTTTCTTTCGTCGCCATCTTGAATACTTAACATGAAATGTAAACATCAATCATGGTTTGTTTCATCATAGACTCTCAGCTATACCATAGTGAAATTTTTCATTCCTACGTGCAATACTTCAAAAGTTACAATGATTTGAAAGTGTCCGGATTAATGTGGATACAGACCTTAGCGTTGACCCCCCCCCCAACCCACACGGGAAAGGAGATGGAGGAACCGAATTAGCATACCAGCCCCCCCGCCCCCCCCCCGCCCCCCCCCCCCCCCCCCCCCCCCCACCCAAACCCCACGACCCACCCCAAAAATACACAACCAAAAACAAACAACAAATAAAAAAAAAAAAAAAAAAAAAAAAAAAAAAAAAAGAAAAAAAAAAAAAAAACACCCCCAGGCGTATGCCCCCCCCCGGGAATGTTCAAGTCCCCACTCGCCGGCGCGCTGGCCCCCGCGGGGGTTTTTTTTTATATTTACCTTAAATTAAAAACTTTCCAAGGAAATTTATCAAAACCAATAATTTTTCTCACCTTTTTTATCACCATCCGAAAAAAAAGTCCAACGTTATAGCCTCTTCGTTGGTTGAAAAATGCTTTTTGAGGAGTGAGGACAGCCAGATGTCAGAGGGAGCTAAATTTGGTGAATGGGGTGGATGCTGCAACAATTCGAACCCCAATTCACTGATTTCTGCTATGGTGTTTCGAGCTGTGTGAGCAGGTGAATTGTCTCGATGAAAAATGATTTTTGCTTCTGAAAACCGGGTCTTTTTTAACAAATATTTTCATGCAACTGGTCCAACAGATCACAATAATAATAGGAGTTGAATGCATTACCTTGGAGATAATCTATTAATAAAATTCCTTTTGCATCCCAAAAAACTGACGCTAACATCTTCTTGGCTGATTTCCGGACATGAACTCTCTGCGTAGCCGAAGTGCCTGGTTCACACCACTCTTTAGCCTTGTTTTGATTCAGGATCATGGTGGTGGACCCAAGTATCATCCATAGTGATGAATCTTCGCAGAAAATCCTTTTTATCCTTTCGAAATTGCTCCAAATGTTGCTCAGAAAGTCGCATTCGAACGTGTTTTTGTTGAATTGTTAGCCCATTGTGCACACAGTTTTTTGAAAGCCAAAACTTCAGCCAAAATATGCCATGTTGTGAGATGCCGATGGTATTAGCTTTCACATCCACATCCACATAACTTATTTCGAAAATGTTGATATTGGAATTGTTGAAAATGGGGTTCGAAAGAAACACCATAAATTTTCGCATTTTTTGCTGCCGCACCCTGTAGACAGTCGGCTACAGATATTGGATGCAGTTTATATCAGATGTTAGCAGTTTAAGGTAAATGCTCCTAAAAATACAGAAGAAAAAAAGTGCTTCAACGGAAAGCTTTCAATGGACCAATGAAGCATCCAACGCGTAGATTCTTTCCCTTGTCGGTACTCACCCATGACGACGAACCTCTCCGAAGCTTACAAGGTTAACAGGGAAAGTCATAACACGAAACAACGCCACCAATCATCGGTTCAATGCTTACCTGAAAGTGAACGAGGAGAAAATTCTAATATCAGTTTCGGCGAATGATTACGAAAACATGTTGGTATGAATTCATGATTATTAATGAGTACAAATTAATAAAACGCGTTGAAATGCTCTGCAGGCACGCTAATTATCGCCCTTTGAACCATTAGTCGGAATTTTCCCATGTCACTGTTTGGTTTGTATTTTGTTTATATTTTATATTTTTTTCATCAAATGACGCCACGTAACATTGGAAAAACTTTCACACGCCAGGTGCACTCTCATTCAAACTTTTCCACTTCAAGCGTTTGTTTATGATAATGGAAAATGTATTCAAATGGTTGCCCTGTGCAACCTATTCATTGACACTTGCTGCCACGCTCCTATTTTGCCATTCAGCCATGTTGGCGCAGATTACACAGGAGGGTGAAACAGTTATTATTTCAATTAGTTCAATATCGAGAAAACACTCAAATGTTTGCATCGGTCCAGTTTGTATGTATATGATCAGTGAGCCGCCGCTTCAAAAGGAACCAGGCTACCCCTCGTGCTTCGGTACTTGAAATACAATTAAGTTTGCAATTTGTGTTTGTTGGTAATTAAAACCAGCACAAGCATTATTCAATTGATAGGTCAATTCATTATATTTTGATCCATTAAGTTCGATAATTACTATCTTTTATGGAAGTGCTCGATAATGCTGGTGGATTAATCCTTTGTTAGAAGAGTATTAAAGCGAACTTGGTGAACGAGTGGAAAATCCTCACACTCAGGCTGACGAGGCCAGATTAACGATTTATGGCTTGGTAATTCCTTGATTTGTATTTTATTCTCTCCACACCAGAACAAGCAAGTATGTACTCCATCGTAACGCAACTTGAACGGACAAAAGCGAGTATTACACCGAACGTTAAATTAGACTATTAAACGTTTCCGTAAATCTTCTCCCCCTCGCACCCGTGGGAACTGGAGTAAGCGAATTACAAACAGTACTAAATATAACTTGGTTCACCCAACGCATGATTATCTTTTCTGCCATTCCAAACCACCAAATTTTCACAGATTGGCGGTGACTTTTGAACATTAACGAGGACCTCATACTCTGGACACTCTGGAGTCAACATCCAGCTCCCATTGTCGTCAACAATTTGTGGTTCTTCTCTCCCTCACCAAAATCGGCAGAAACATTCCGAGAATCGGCAGTCAATAGCCGGTGGTTGCTGGTTCCCCGACCTCTCTGAGCTTATCTGATGGGAAAAATTAGCCAGGCAGGATGCGACGAGGGGCGAACAATATGTACTAACTTCCCATAAACAACGGGAAAACGGCGCCTTTATTGGAACAGCAACCACAAGTATCGAACGTAAATCCAGAAGGGCATTCCTCTTTGAACTTCCGGTCCCACTCAAATGAGAGGGAAGGAATGAATACAGTAGCGGTGGTAGAACGTTGTTTACATGCCATTAGAAGATGACTTCTGCCCAGCGGTTCAATCCTGTCTACACCCCTGCTGGCATGTGGTGGCAGGAGGGCACTCAATTTGACTACCTATCGGAATGTTATTTTACGTTTTTTTCCGTGGATTGGGATGATACGATGGAAAACGGAGAATAAGGGAAAAGCTGTGAAACAAAATAAGCACTACATAAATCAAGGTGGCTTATCGTACCGCTTGCCGTGGCCAGAGTCCCTGTGCTATGGCTTGTCGATCGATTCGATCAAGAGTGGGATGGGGGATTGTTTTGTTTCCAAAAGGTTCGATGAGATGTGTGTACCGTATTATAATTTTACAGAATTCCCCCGTAATAAAAACACATTTAGCACCTGGTTGTATTGCCATGTCTTGGGTGCGCCTCGGTAAGTGCCTATATTTGATGCCCAGATTTAATACTCGGTTTCTGAGAATGTTTCGGGTTGCAATATGATTGTAATCGACAAATAATGAAAAAATAAAACGCTACAGATATTGAAAGCTCCGCATTCATTGCTGGGTCGAGAGCCGGTTGCCAGCTCCTTGCCAGAGGCAATAAGTTCAAAAATTCCAAGAAGAAGTAAAAGTGGTATTACCATGCAAAGTAATATACAATATTAAAACAACGCAAACAAGCTTCAATGAGCTCGAGAAACCGTAGAGCATCGCTCGGCTTTCAGTCTTTCTATGTGCAGCTACTGGTGCGTGAATTCTCACGAGAAACGTCGACTGTCAGCAATGGTGAAATATTCAATTAATTTAAATTTATGTAAGGGAAATTTTCTCATCCAATCGTTATCGCACGTGCGACTGAAGTTTGCTGCTAGACAAGCAGTATCGGAGGCTCCGAGGAGTTAAATCACATTAAACTGTTGAAGCTTCATTGGTTTCTGGTAATGGCTTAAAGGGCGACTCAGATTCTTTGGATGAATTCCACTCGCTTTAACACTGAGTCAATGAAAGTCAAAAAAATGAACGAAACGAAGTGATGGGACCTCAGATAACATCGTTGGATTCAATCCCCGTTTGGATGTTTAAAGCCTTTCGAGTTTACTTGACTTTTTGTGAATTCCATTTTCCGTAGGTAGAGTGCTTCAAATGGAGATAAAATCAAAAATTTACATAAGTGGTCGAATAAAAAACTGAGTGACTCGATCGAAGGGCTTTTTTCACCGTTTTTCACGGCACCGAAAAGCACACGCGGTAGTAAATCCACTTCTTAAAAAATGTGTCATCTTTGGATGATCGCACCCTACCGTCTAAGTCAGCTTTTTTGCTGAAGACGTTAAGGAATTTTCAACCCCACTCAACTCAACCGAACGCAATGTAGAGGCTTTAGCTCAAGATTTTTCAGAAACGGACTAACTTAATTATGCTGGTCCAACGTCCAAATACCGAACCCAAGTTACAATATTTTGCCACGAAACCCGGTTGAAGGCTGCTTGTCTTTAGCTCCTCAAGTATTCCACACTTCCAAAATCCTGGCAAATAGCATATTCATGAGTTTTCCATTGTATCCGTCTAGTTTTAAGATTTTCAGGATACTCTGTCCACCGTAGAGTTGCACCAGCTCGTGGTTCATTCTTCTCCTTCAAACGGCGTTTTCACATACACCGTCGAAGATAATCTCAAGTACACGTCATTCGAAGACTCCAAGTGCTCCTTAAGCATTGACCACATCTCATGTGCATAGAGAACTACAGGTCTTATCCGCTTTTTGTACATTGGATACTCAATACGGTGGTGAAATTTACTGGACCTCAGGGTGTTGTGGAATGCATAGTAAGCACGATATCCGGTAATAATGTCTCTCAAAATTTCACTGCTGTAGTTGTTCTCCGACGCCCCCAGTGATCCAATATACACAAATTCATCCACCACCTCTAACTTAGAGTGTTGGACATTGTTGGACAACGAGGCAGACATACAACTGCGATTGATCAGGATCTTGGTGGGAGTCCCGCAAAGGTCGGTCCTTGGTCCAAAACTCTAGAATGGGATGTACAACGGCGTGCTGACACTGAAACTGCCCCTAGGGTGTTGAGATTTGCTTGTAACCCTAGTTACGTTAACCTTATTAGGAGAGTCGCTGAAAGAGGACGACACGTTGGTAACAGAAGCTATCGTCTTAATTGGCATCTGGATGCAAGAAGCAACACTACAGGTAGCCCATCGCAAAAGTCAAGTGCTGTTGGTCAGTAATAGTAATTGTGAAGCAGTGTAATTCTGTGCTGGTTTCAACTCTCACTCACTTCACTGTAGCCAGGCCTTTATGGTCTCAGCCAATTCGATTTCAGCAGCTTCCACTCTCTTCATCGCCTTTTTCCACTCCTTGATGGCTGATCCATTCATCTTGTCGAGGTCTTTAATGTGCACGTTATACTTTTTATAAACGAACTCGCGGACCTCATCCTCCAGGTTTTTCCACCTTCGATTACTTTGGAAGTAAATTCCAGGCGTTTTGCAACTGCTGTTGCTTCTCTCTCTCTCTCTCTCTCTCTCTCTCTCTCTCTCTCTCTCTCTCTCTCTCTCTCTCTCTCTCTCTCTCTCTCTCTCTTACTTTTGCTCGCGTTACTGCTGATCATGCAGCTCCTGTTCACGCTCCTGCTGCTCACAAAGGTCTTGTTCACGCTTCTGCTGCTCCAGCTTACTCTTGCATCTGTTCTTTTGCTCCGTCGGTGACCTCGGAAAACTGCTTATTGCGAACGGATTTACCGCACCCCTTCCATTGGTGTTGTTTGAATTACATTTTTCCATGTTTTAGGGTCCCCCTCCGAGCCACCATCTCCACCCGTCGTAAATAGCCGTCTTTGTGATCCCATGGTTGTCCTTGTGAGCAGGGAGACCATGCTAGGGTTGACACGGCCCTTCATGGGGTACCGTGTTCAAAGCCAGATCGACGCTAGTCAGGAATTTTCAACTGATCCTACTTCCACCGGCTAAGCTGTCGAGTTTAGAACGCACTAGGAAGCCCGCCAGGGTTTTAATGGGACGGGGTCAACCCTACCGTTGACCCATTTGCCGTTTCCGAGTGGTGTCACCCGTCCTTACTCGGGAAGTGGAATAGTACGATTGTCAGCTCCATAGTGCTGTGTTGTCGTGTTGGATCTTTGAGCGGTTCCTTATCCTTGCAGCCAGTATGCCATAATTAGAATCTTACTGGTATCGGTCCTAGTGTCCTTCTTTTGAGCCAGACATGGGGTTAGGCACTCGGTCACTTTTCCGCCACCGGGGGTGTTAGGAGACGAAGAAAGTGCCAACTGATGGGTTTTCATTGGCGCTACCCAGGTAACCAAGGTGCAGTTCTAAAGCGTCTTTACGGCAGCCTATCGAGCAATTAAGTCGCCTTAAATGCAACATAAATTCCACTTTTGGCCCAATACACGGCTACTTTACTGCAATGCTATGATAATGCTTGATTAATGCTATTTTGCATTCGAAATGCTTATTACAGGCTACAAGCATTAAAATAGCATTTGAAATGTAACTTTACAACAGATAGCATTCAAAATGCTGGTATAATGCTAATATAATGCTTGTAGCATCTGAAATGCAGATTTAGGGTTGATTTATTGCATATGCTAATGCTTATTGGTTACCTGGGTAGGTAAGTGATCCCTAGCTCCCACATGTTCGTCAAAAAGGTGTATCGAGAGGTACCTGGATTGCCGTGAACAGGGTTATCACACAAATACTATCAGTGCTGCTGTTGAAGTGTAGAGACAATCAGTGAGCTAACAACAGTACTAAGATGATAAAAAGTGCATGAGTTTTTTTTTTCGAAAGAATATACACTACCAGTCATAAGTACGGACTCGCTTGGAAAAGTATTGCTCAGTTGAATATTGCATCACCTCGAAAAGTTTAGCATCACCTAAATATAGGTAAATTCATGATGCTTTATCTCGAGACCCTTAATATCTGCAAAGGTATGATCTTGAGCAAAGTTGTTCAAAAGGTCAATCGCATTCGAAAAGTGGACCGTTTTGTTTGGAATTTCACCGCTACGGGGCGCTAGTGAGCATGGCAAATTGAGCATTTTCAACTTGTTCTATCTCGTGATTCTGATAAGATGGAAAGTTCTAGGCTTCGACAAATTTGTTTAGAAAGTCAATGGCATTCGAATGATCAACTGATTTAGCAATGTTTCATCACACATTCAAGTGATTCAAGTCAGATCCACTTCATTTTCTAATTATTCAGGTCTGCTTTACTTCATATTAAAATTCATATTCATATTATAGAATAACTGAAATATGAACATGAAGTGAACCAGTGCTGAATCACTTGGACATGAATCACTAAATGTGGAGTTAGGGGGTCCTGAACCACTTGATATTAAGGTGATTCAATACTGAATCACTTGAATATGAAGTTAATCAAACTTGAATCAGTTAGAACAGAACAGTGGATCTGACTTTAATCACTTGAATGTGTGGAGAGTCAGTCCTGAATAACTTGAATTTGAGATAAATTCGCCCTGAATCACTTGAATATGAAGTGAATCAGCCTTGAATCACATGAATATGAAATGAACCAGACATAAATCACTTGAATGTGTGGTGAAACAGTGCTAAATCAGTTGAATTTGAGATGATTCCTTCCTGAATCACTTGAATATGAAGTAAATCAAACCTGAAACACTTGAATGAGAAATATGTCAGTCCTAAATCACTTTAATTTAAGGTGAGTCAGTCCTGTATCACTTAAATTTTAAGTGAATCAGGCCTGAATCATTTGAATGAGAAGTTAACTAGACCTGAATCACTTGTATGTGATGTGAGTCAGTTCTGAATTACTTGAATATTAAGTGAATGATACCTGAATGACTATAGTACGAAATGAACTAACCTAAAGCAGGTATAATCACTTGAATGAAAAGTCAGTCAGTCCAAAATTACTTAAATTGAGGTGAGTCAGTCGTAAATCACTTGAATACTAAGTAAACCATCCCAAATAGCCCCTTCTGTAGAGACTCGAACTTTTAATCTTATCAGAATCACGAGGTAGAACAAGTTGGAAAAGCTCAAATTTCATGCTCACTAGTGCCACGTAGTGGTGGAATTCCGAAAAAAAAGTCCAACATTCGAATACCATTGACCTTTTGAACAACTTTGCAGAAGACTAGAACTTTCCACCTTATCAGAATCACGAGATAGTACACGTTGAAAATGCTCAATTTTCCATGATAACTAGTGCCACGTAGCGGTGAAATTCCAAACAAAACGGTCCGCCTTTCAAATGCCACTGACCTTCTGAACAACTTTGCTGATGACCGCACCTTTGCAATTATTAAGGGTCTCGAGATTTTAGGTATTTAAGTGATGCTAAACTTTTTGGGGGGTGATGCAATATTCAACTGAGTGATGCAATACTTTTCCAAGCGAGTCCGTACTTATGACTGGTAGTGTATAACAGTTATTCCGAGGAGAGGGAGGGGGATGTTCAAGGACATGAAGAATAGGGATTTTTAGTGGGTGGGTCCTTTGGCCCCGCATTCATTTAATCCCACACATCTGAGTTGTCTTCTCAGACGACTGATACACACACCATCTGTGTGAGCAAAAATCTCATACTCACGTACACCTCCCCCACGACATTCGCTTTTTCCACTCCCCCCCCCCCCCACACCCCCCCCCCCCCCCTCCCCCCCCCCCCCCCCCCCCCCCCCACACAACCCCACCCAACCCAACCCACAGGAATGCCGCCCCCCCCCCCCCCACCACCACCCCCACCACCACCCCAGCCGCCACCCCCCACCCCCACCGCCCCCTAACGGAGAAAAAAAAACCGAAAACGAAACACCGAAACAACGAACAACAGAAAAGGGGAAAAAGAAAAAAAAACAAAACGCAAAAGGAACCACCAAGGACGTGGAAGCAAAAAAAGAAGACACACCACCCCTAAAAAAAGTAAAGAAGACTACAACCCACCGGAAAACCACCGGAGCAGAACTCCAAGATGGCCACAAACAAGTTGCCCAATTGCCTGCATCGACTAAAAGTTCGAATTTGGGATACCGAACAACTGCCGGAGGAGTGGAAGGATGGAGTTAACATTAGCATTTGAAAAAAAATGAACAAAAATTACTGATTTTTCATGGGTTTACCTTCATCCGCACTGGCAAAACTACGCATGCAGCATTAATTATAGTAGCCCAAAATGCCCAAACCCAATAGACAAAATTTGACAGCTCTATCAGTCGAACTCTAACCATGATGGCAAAAACAGTGAAGCAACTCCGTTCAAAAGTGTGCGTGTTCAAAGAACGGCCCCCGCCGCGTCGACAACGGACATCGTGCGGCACTTTGTGGACGCCGGATACGCCCGTTCCGGCATCTACAACATCTTGGCACTATTGGACAACAATCAGAGCATCGAAACAAAGTGCGGTTCCGGACGGCCAACGATCCTGAGCGACAAGAAGCTCCAAAGGATGATAAAGAGGGAGACCGAGGGAAAAGTGGCTACATCGCTGCGTGCGCTTGGTCGGGAGGTCGGTTTAACCGGCCAAACAGAGAAAAAGTACCTGGCGAACATGAACATACATGTCAGGAAGTGGAAGTCGCGTCCACTGGTTTCGGAGCTGCAGGCAATGACGCAGCGGCAGCGGCTGAATAAGATGATCAACTCGATTTTCAGGCGAATCGCGACGTGGCAGTGGTGATGGACGACAAGACCTATCTCACCCTGGATGGCAACGACTGGCAGGGCACTTCGTTTTTTACTTCCCCCACGAAGGAAGTGAGCTCCGAGGTGAAGTTCATTTCACACATCAAGTTCCCCAAGAAGGTGCCGCTGTGGCTGACAATCAGCGAGAAGAGGATGTCAAATCCGCTATTCTTTTGCTCCGGACTGGCCGTGAACGGGGAAATTTATAGTACGAAATGCCTGCCGGAAGTTGCGTTGTTCATCAAGAAATACCATAAGGGCGTAGATGCGGTGTTCTGGCCAGATCTGGCGTCGGCCCACTACTCGAAGCGATCGTTGGAGGAGATGGAGCGGCTGAATATCGATGTGGTACCCAAGTCGGCGAACCCGCCCAACGTAGCCCAGCTGCGTCCCATCGCGAATTTCTGGGCCAACCTGAAGCGTAAGATCTACTCTAACAATTTTGTCACGAAAACTGAGGAGGAATTGATAAATAAAACGAAGAAATAACTCAAAAAGATGCCTACACGTATGTTTTCGTCTGCCATGGCGAATTATCCGGTTAACTACCGGAAGGCCGCTCGCAAGGGCGTGGAATTTGGTTGCAAGTAAGCTTAAATAATTACTTTCCATGGGAAATTTATCAAAAGCTATTATCTGTCTTAGCTTTTTTTTATCACCATCCGAAAAAAAGTCCATTTATTTTGCAATCGTTAAAAAAAAAAAACCCCAAAAAACCCCCTCCAAAAATGGAAAACCCGCTCATCAAAGGCCGGCCACAACGACCAAACTTCACTTTGCGGCAGAATCTCCAAAATAGCAATAAAAATAAAGTTTTTACGCATCATCTATTGATCAACTTCAAAGCCGCATATGATACAGTTAACCGAAAAAAGCAATGAAAGATAATGAACGAAACGGCTTTCCGGGAAAGTTGACCAGACTCTTTAAGGCTACGATGGAGGGAACTCGATGCTGTGTGAGGATATCGGGTTCATTTGAATCCCCCTCTTGTCTGCTGTTGAACATTGCTCTTGAATGTGTTATGAGACGAGCGGGAAACGATTCTCTACAGATCCAGTCAAGTTATCTGCTTTGCTGATGACGTGGACATTGTAGGCAGAATAGTTGAGGCAGTGGCAGACTAGCACTCCAGACTAAATCGTGAAGCAGTGACGATTGTGTTGAAGATAAGAACTTGCAAAACGAAGTACCTGCTGGCATGTGGAACCGAGCACGAGAGGGCTCGACTAGGCAGCAGGATAAAGATCGACGAAGGTGAGTTCATGTACGAATTTGTCTATCTCGGCTCACTTATTACTACAGACAATGATATCAGTCGTGAGATCCGGAGGCATATTTTCACTCAAGGTCGTGTCTAGTACGGGCTCCACAAGTAACTGCGATCAAACAGACTCCCATACGAGGTGTATCCTGTACAAAACGCTAATAAGACCGGTTGTTCGCAACGTGCATGGGACGTGGACAATGCTTGAGAAGGACGAGCACTCGGAGGTTTTGAGCGACGGTTGTTAAGAACCATCTTTGGTGGAGTGTAGGAGGAGGGAGTCGGGACGTAGAGGATAAACCATGAGCTCGCGCAACTAATGCAAGGACAGGTTGGGAGTATGTTAGACAACTTTCCTGCAAAAATAGAGTTCGATGAGAAACTGGTTGTCACAAGATGACGATGCCCCAACGAGCATAATACTAAGACCAGCAAGATCTAGGGAATACAAGGAGGGATATTGTGTATCAGGTTTTGTTATAAATGAGATTATGCCAAAATATTAACAAACATACACACATTCACACTTACACACACTGGGGGGCGACCCCGGCGTAGTGGTTAACATCCATACCTCGCACGCCAAAGTCACGAGTTCGAATCTCACCCCCGTACAAGTTACGATAATACCCAAAAAAGGTATTTGAGTGACTACCACGGGAGATGAACCAGCCCGGGGCTGAAAATCTCGATAATCAAGGAACTAAAAACTAAAAACCACCCAGCCCCCACCGCCCCCCCCCCCAGACAAAAACAAAAATAATTTTTTTATTATATTTCCTCCCCCCCCCCCCCCCCCCCTCCACTCAAATAAAAACATATATTTGTTTCAGAGTTTTTTGTATTTCACATATGAGTGAGGGCCCCCACAACAACAACAACAAAATAAAATTTTTTCACCACTATCCCCCCCCGGGGAAACACACAAGTAGCATTGCTTAAACCATCCAGCTTTATTGAGTTTTATTAAAGTTTCATGAAAGCCACTAGAAATCAATCTGGTTTTATTATGGCACCAAGAGGTTTCATGTTTTAGTCAGGTTTATGGGAACCTACACAGCTTGTTTTCAACAATCCTGAAACCTTCTTTTCTCAAATTCCTTTTACTCCTGTCAAAGATTTAATTTCGGCTAATCGACATATTATCTTATTATGATCCGTTGAAATAGCATTTAAAAAATATTTTGCCTCCAATGCATACATTAAACGGCAAATTGGCATTGAGGGATGTTGTTTTGAAACGGCAAAAAACATGACCAAATAATTGTATAGTAGTCATTGCGAAGATAAATAGGCTTTTTGGCAAAACTGTGATTTCTTCCAATCGCCATATTGAAATATAAGAAATAATTGAAATGTGGGAATATGACGACTGTTCCAGAAAGTATAAGCACACCTTATGTTAACGGTAACTTTGAATATAATGAAATATTTCAACATGTTTTGGCTGCGTCCCTTTTTGCATTGTCATTCAGAAATCATAGCATCAAAAAAGTGCTCAGTTTTGTGTTACCTATCAAAATGCGCGGTCTTACTCCGGAGCAACGAAAAAGTATCGTGCACAAATGGTGCACTGTGAGCGGACTCTCCTTGAGAAAATTGGCCAAGGAAGAGGGTGTAAGCGTCGGAGCGGTACGATCTGCGATTCGAAAATGTAGAGAACAGTGTACGTTTGAAGATGCGCCGAAGAGTGGTCGGAAATCCGGTCCTGTTAGTCCGGATATCGATAACAGGATCAGGGATGCCTACAAACGAAAACCAGCGACTTCCGTTCGGGATGTTGCGAAAAAACTAGGGACTTCGTCAACTAACGTCATGCGTGCCAAAGAAAGACTTGGGCTAAAAACATACCGGAAGCAGAAAAAAAACCCAAAAGGAACCCAAAACAGGCCGCGTCCGTGAAACCACGGGCCCGCAAACTCTACGATTCGTTATTGTGTAGAAATTCTGGGTGTATAATAATGGACGATGAAACGTATCTGAAACTAGATTACAAAACGCTTCCTGGACCACAATTCTATACTGTAAGCGAAGACAAAGACATCCCCGAAACGAAGAAGGCAATTTTTACCGAAAAAATCGGTAAGAAGGTTATGGTTTGGCAGGCAATTTGCGAGTGTGGTAAAACATCTATTCCGTACATCACAACGGACCATAGAGCGAAGTTGTTTAACTGTTCATGCCATAGCTGCCGTAAACAAACTGATAGAGCTGTCAATTTTTCACAATATATAGGTCACTAGTATTTACACAGTTCGATCAAAACCTGTTAAATTATGGGTACTTGAATGAAACATGTTTACCTCTATTATACTCAATAGAAATCTACGCATGATATTAAATGTACAGCATTTCTAAAACGTTAGCTGTAAATTTAATCGTGCTGTCTATATATGAGCTGTAAATTTAAAATATGTTGTAATCTACGGTTTAGATTTTTTTAGGTTAGATATAAAATAGATCTTTGGTTTCTTTCATTGATGAAAATAAATGAAATAAGTTGTTGATTTCGGAATCGTCTATTTATTGGCCCTTTAAAAAAGTGTTCAAGCTTGTTCCACTTGGGTGCAGCAGTTGGATGGCTTATTTTCAGGTGTGAGGTTTGGAGACGAGTTCACATTTGTCAAAGGGCACTTGAAATCATGCTGGTTTCGGTGTATTCGTGTGTGATCCAAAAAATCCTACATAAACTCACTACGATTCCCACAGCCACACACAATTTTTTCAAACCCCCCCCCCAACCTCCAAAATAAAAACGGATGGGCCAAAAGAAACATTGAATGAAATAGATGAACTTCGTCGCCTGTGAATTGTATGGTGTTCATCACTGCTTGCTTGAACAACTTATTGATTTGTCGTTGGCTTCTGTTGGTGATTCATTTTCGTTTCCTGATTCGATTGTGTGCTAGTGCTCGAAGCTTCCGATCGGATCACTTGGTGATTGTGTGGTGCCGCGTTCAAAGCAAAAAAGAATCGGAAGCCGAAAAGCACAGTGTAGCCAGTAAATACAGCGGGAAAAACAGAAATATAATATTTTAAAATTTTTTTTCTTACTTTTTTTTCTGTATTGATAGATCTGGGCTGTTACTTTTGTTGGATCACCCCTCCCAGCGTGTCCCCGACGGGATTTTCCACCAAAAAATATTTCTTTTTACATGCTTCCCACGACTGTTATATTTATCCCCCCGCCCACTTCTTTTTTTTTTTAACTTTCAAATTGATTGTCACGATTTATCGGATACGTGTGACGGGAAAATTATTTCACAATTCTAATTGAGTAGGCTGATTTTTCCCAGACCGAACATGCTTAACAAACCTTCCAACACTGTCATTCGAACTAAAAGACGAGAAATGATTCTGTTCAATTGAATGCTATGATCTCTCGTCTCCGAACATTATCATCAGGCGATCCTTCTGGGTCGTATTTTCATAGCCACTCAATCAACGAAGAGTGAATCACAAGTAGGCAGAGCTGTTGTCCATTCGGCTTGCGTGGTGGAATGAAGTAATCTACAAAAGTCTAATCTTGTTCACTCACTGAGTTCCTGCGTATGATGCCTTTACCAATACATTTATCGATGTGGTTGTTTCAAGCACGGATACGAATAAATAATTTTCGCCGATTTTTTCGGCAGTCACCAACACTGGTTGCACGAAGCACGTAATTAATTATAATGTTTGAAAATTGGAAATATCATGCTTATCAACATGCAACCACTAGTTTTTTCTGACTTGAGAAACTGCGCGGTGGTACTGAATAGTGTTGATATCACGTAAATTTCAAGCGTACAATTATACGTTATAGGCTGCACATATGAATTCAAGCTGAAAGATTGTAATGAATATAGTATTACTTTCCATGAAGCTACTGTTTATAGCTATTTACGATATTTCAAATTGAAAATTGCATTCAACCATTAATTATTTAAATATATTTTCATAGAAGTTATAGATTACAGCATATGTAATTTTCATTTTTTTTTCTGTGTATTGACTACTGACCGGTGGACCAACCACCAGGTGGCAGCGAAATCGCATGCAAAATCGGAACATTTTGTGGCTTTTTTTATTGCACGCATTATGTACGACAATTGTAATAAGCCATTTTTCCTCGGCAGCGCATCTCACTCGATAAGCCCCCCCAAACGACGATCCTGTAGTGTAGTTTGCAAGTGTTTCATGTGGGTAAAGCAAACAGAGGGGTTTGGATAACTTTTTGTGCTTAGAGCCATTTTTCATTTGCATGTGTGCGAGAATTACCGTGGGCAACACATAGAGCTAATATCCGTTGCAGGATGATGTTGTGCTGACAGACAGTATCGGCAAATTTTCGACTTTCAACTCAATGCCCTGCATTCCAACTTACTGTGAAAGAAGCGAGGGTAGGACGAGTGCGCCATTTGCCGCCAGGGTTGTTCATCAGTCAATCAAAACAGGTTGTGGAATTGCATGCCATGCGGTTGTAACAACCCAATAGGAAATGGGTACGGTGCTATTGTTTTTGCTAGAGGGATAGATATATGATGAAATGACTGTGGAGTTGGCATTTAAATTTGTTGGCCGGAGAAGAAGCGGCCCTCGTCGATGAAGAGCTTGGTGCGGGAATCCATGGCTACAAGAATACGATTTAGGTCACACTTGAATTTTCACAAGTTTAATTGTGAGGCTACAGGTAACATCGTGAGTTTCCATTTTCCAACTCGTGATTTTTTAATGAACAGTCGATTTAAATCGGTACTCAGAGTAATCTAGTTTGTTGTACTTAAGGCGAAATGTCATAATTATGGAGACATGGTTCAAAGTCGATTACCGAATACAGCTACCCAGCTGCTCACCTGTTGTGAGTGAATCACCGAGGCCAGTTAATTAGGTTAATTGTTATTGTTTTAGTAGGAATTGTTTCTTGAACAGTGTTTTTCCGAACAAAATTAAATTATATCAGGGTGTCCACGTTAAAATTCGGTAACCTTAAACTACTCGGAAAAATTTCACCATTCATCTGATTGTTATCAAACTTTCAAGGAATGGAAAGAAACGTGGAAACTAAGTTAAGCCACCTTTATTTAATTATTGTATTATTATCTATCCATATGTTTGCCTGAGCACCGTTCATGAAGTTTTGCAGAATATCAGAACTGATGTTTTTATTTATGTAACCACCCATGTTTTTTTATTTATTTTTTCAACTGTTTTGACCATTTTAAAATGCTAACCAACATTCATCATAATGGCCCAATACTCAATCGGCGACAACTCCGGTGCATTTGGAGGATTAGGATCTTTCGGCGAGAAATTGACTTCATTTGCCTTATATCATTCCCGTTTGTCCTTTGAGTAAACCAGAACTAATCTAATCTATTCTTTTTTTTTTTTTTGTTTCTTTATTATCGAGATTTTCAGCCTCGGGCTTGTTCGTCTCCCGTCGTAGTCACTCAAACACCTCTTTTCGGTGTTTTTCGTAACTTGTCCGGAGGTGAGATTTGAACTCGTGACTTTGGCGTGAGAGGTATGGCTGTTAACCACTACGCCGGGGTCGCCCCCTAATCTAATCTTATCTAATCTAATACAAACGCATAAAGTACGAACAAGTATACTGGAAATAATTGGGTTAGATGACGCCCAATTATTTTTTTCTGTCAATATTGATGCTTGCAGCATATCAAAGACATGATACAAGCGTAAAAGCGGCCGAGCCTACTGCGTTGCATTTACCGCAAAAGATGATTCTGTAAAATGAGTTGTATTCAAACAATAAGATTTGAAACACAACGCATTTTGTGAATCTACAGGGGAGGAAGGATGCGTGGACATACCGTACCATGCGTTCCGAGGTAAATATAATAAAATAATATTAAAATAAATCACGAAACCCAGAGTAGGGATAAAAATGAAAATGATAATGATAAAAATGTTAAATCAATGTACAATGTCTTACAGACTAAGGTATGAAATGAAGTGAAGGGATATGTAAAATGATGATAACAAATACATATGTCTGTAGACTGTTGCCCTGCTGCAATCCATATGAACCTAAAAGTTTAGACAAAAGATCATAGACTCGAGGAAAAAATTGGATATTATTTTTCAAAACTCGAGAATTCCATGGACGCTCTGAAATTATACATCATATAAAGAAAATTGATTGATTATGATGATGATTATGTAAAACTACCATCTATTGCAGCAAGGTAACTTTCCATAGCAGTGAAATAATCTGAAAAACGATTTGATTAGGATTCTATTATTGCTTGTGATCATCAAGCTCCTGTATGAAGGTCCAAAAACGTTTGGGCGGGCCCGTAAGGAGAGACACTTACGCGAAACTCGCAAATATAGGAAAGAAAATCTCCTTCCAAAAGCAAGTCCACACTCACAGCACTAGAATCGAGCCCTCGATTGACAGAATAAACCCAATAGATGGGGTCGAAGAGCCCGCTCTCGCTCCGCGAAACATTAACAATAGGGAGGAGGTAGTCGCATGCTCTCTATCTAAATCGTTTCACTTGGGTGCCCTGATGGTCCCTCCTTTTCTCCGTTATATGTTATTTAATATTTAGTTTATTTTGTACACAAAAACTTCAGATATCATTATAAACAAAAATGCTATTTTATTCAAATTTCAAACTTGAATGGATTGTTACTGAAAAATAAAGAAAAGTTAGATATGTATTAATATCCTACTAGTCCTGAGAAAGCTGTAAACAGAATAGATCGTTCTAAATATAAAAGATAAAATTTCAAAAAGAAATTTTATTTTATAAGACATTGTAATATTTGTAATGTTTTTCTTTATACTGTTCTAGCAATATGTTAAAAATAACAATTGGAGTGAACGAAAAGTCCGGTTGGATAATTTCTGAAATAAATGGCTTATCTTACCATCATACCACTAACACAAGATTTAAATATAATCCTACATTACTTATAAGCACATGCCAGTCGTTTATGAATATAGTAGTTGAAGTTCAGAAATGCAATTTTAAATAAAATGTTATGCTGAAATGCTGAGTTACAAATTCAGCCTTTGATGCCGGGCATGTTGCTCCAGACTCTTACATAGTTTTGGAATGTAAAGATGATTCCAAAGCGTGCTGAAATTGTTAATAACATGAGAATGTAAAATATATAATATGATTTAAAGGTACACGATCTTCAGTCACACTCCTTCACTTCGCTATTGTCAGATTGACAACTTGCCCAGGCTACGCCAACCAGCGTCTCCATGTTTCAGCTGGCAGTCTTTTGTGATCATATGACTCGTGGAGGCGTGAGGTAGGAACTTGTGATGACGAGAGGTCGGTCACACCCTCCTTCGAAGTTGTCAACTCACCATTTGAAGCCCTACAGGGTGTCTCACAATAGGTGTCACTAAAACAAAATGGGAGGACACCAAAACAAATCAACCAAAGCATAGCATTTATTTTTCATTTCAAAGATACATGTTATAGTGATAAACCATATTAATTCAATTCGAATCTCACGCCCTTTTCCTTGATAACTTTGCGCAATGTTTTGTAAGCCCACCGCAGCTGGCATGCACGATTTCCTGAGGAATATGGTCTCAAATATCAACCAAATGTTTCTTGAATTGATATAAAGTAAGCCCTTTCGTAGAACCTATATGTTGAAGCATATAACCCCAAACAAAGTAGTCAAGTGGGTTGAGATCCGGTGAAGATGCAGGCCATTCTTCGCTTGTGATGAAATCGGGCAAATTTTTTGCGCACCACGCTTGTGTCTTCTTTGCCTTGTGAGCTGGAGCTGAGTCCTGTTGGAAACAATATGGTGTATTCCCATACAGCGTTGAAGCTTGAGGAAGCACAAAGCTGGAATCAATGTTTTTCACATCGAAAGGTACATCTTTATCTCCCCGAGTTGTGTTGTTGGCGATTGTTGCTGCATGGTGCATTAAATCCTGTGCCCAATGGTTTTAACAGTTACCTTCGACCTTTTGACGATTTTGTCTAGACTTGTCGTAGAAGCTCACCACCGGCCGGCCACAACGTTCCACACCCTACCCGTAAGTCGATAATTTAACAAGTTAATTGGCTTAACAAATGTTTTCAGGTATCTAGATCGAGTATTTATACATGCCTTCTTCCGACCCTGAATGATAACCGTTTCAAGCTCAAGCTACCGCCAGAATAGTAAAAGAGGTTATTGTTGAACGCACCCTCAGCGGTCCCCGTTGGATAGACCAGGGATCGAGGGCTCAGACAGGAGGTCCGTCTGAGCCTTTTTAACAATTTCTTAGACTCGAATTGAGGTTAACGAGGGGAAAATGGGCCACTAAGTATGGATTTCCCACAACGGAAACGCAAGCATTCATTCAGTTTTTCCCATTAGAACTGGTATTTACCGGCGATCCACACTTGGCAGAGTAAAGTTGATTCAATTGACCGGCACAAATGATTGAATTTCAAAAAAAAAGGAATTGGAATTTTATTCCCTCGTTCAGTAATAGATAAATAAGTGCCGTTTTTGTCCACTGAGCAGAGGTTCAAATCTTAGTGCGATTTGCATGTGATGCAATTTTATCGTGGTCACCCTTTAATCCGGCACATCATTATATTTTGTTTTTGTTAATCATATTGGATTGAAATTGACATTTCTGAAACTATTTACATAAATTTGGGCAGTTGTAAAATAGTTTGCATTACTGATTGCGCGATATCATGAATTATTGCCTGGATTCAAGGCAACGAGCAAGGTGGATCAATCAGATAAAAGGTGACCTGTTGACCCGGGCAAAATTCAACCACGGACCGAATAAAGGGTGTCCACAGTTAAATTGCATCACTTCAGCACTTCAGTACTCGTCCTCAAAAACAAGTCTCTCTACCGATTGTCATGAAATATTCAGGGAATAAAATACAATGTATACTCTTGGTTCAGGTATTTTTATTTCACTGTATTTCTTTGCCAAATCCAAAAGCCCGAACTTTCTTCTTAATACCACGCATAAGATTTTGTACAACGCTTGAACCGACATTTTTTCCGCTTTCAACCATGATTTCAACATTTCCTGTTCTGTAGTGACAACTTTAGGATGCTTACATTATAGCCCGTGCTATAATAAAGCCCAATATTTTTCAAATGGCCGCAACACGTGAGAATTTGGGCGATTAAGATCCTTCGGCACGAGATTGACACCATTCGTCTTGTACCACTCCAGAACATCCTTGGAGGAGTAGTGACAAGAGGCTAGGTGCGACCAAAAAATTGTAGGAACGTTGTGTGTTTTGAGAAACGGAAGCAGTCGTTTTTTTTTCAGGCATTCATTCAGGTATACTCGACCATTTACAGTTGAAGTGGTCACGAAAGGCTTGCTCTGTTTACCACACGAACAAATCCCCTGCCAAATCATGAATTTCTTGGGGAACTTTGACACTTGCTGTTTCCTGAGAGACTTTGGAACATCGAACTTGTCTTTCGCAGTCACATCCTGGTTGCCGGAAATTTGTTTAAAGTCCGCTTTTACTTGTGTTTCATCGTCCATGATGCAGCAGTGTGGTTTCGTTAACATGTGTGTGTACAGCCTACGCGCACGTGTTTTAGCTGTCCTATTTTGTTTTTCATTGCGGTTTGGAGCTTTCTGAACTATGAATGAACGGAGCCCGGCTCGTTTCTTGGCTTTCTGCACGGAACTTTTGGTCAAGTGCAGCTTTTTCGCGACATCCCGAACGGAACAGTTGGGTTTGCGTTTAAAGGCAGCAACCACTCGCTTGTGATCCTTCACACAGTACGGAACACTTTTTCTACCACTCACTTTCTTCCGATCGACAGTTAAACGTTCCCCGAAACGTTTTATGAGACGAGACACTGTAGACTATTGAATTTTCAACATCTTTCCGATGGCTCGGTGCGAAAGAAGTGGGTTGTCGAGGTGCGTGTGCAAAATGTTCTCGCTCACTTGCTGTTCCTTCGAAACTACGACACATTTCACAATGTAAAAGCAGTGTAAACAATACACGCTGAGGTCATTTCACCCAAAATTTCGTTGAAATCAACCCAAAGGCCGAAATGTTACAGCTTATTGAAAGTGATGCAATTTAACTGTGGACACACTTTAGAATCAATACAACTTAGTAGAGGCAACCCCGGTTCTTGCCTGATTAGTAAGTAAGTAAGCTTGGATTCTAATATCTAATATGGAGAGAGTTCACCCAACAGTATGCACGAACTGTGTGATCTTGAATCCTAGGAGATGTAATATCAAAAAGTTTTTAAGCAAGGCTTCTCTCAGTTATTTAAACGATTTCCTAGCTGGGGTATTCTTGCCAAGGTGAACCTGGTGAAATTTGTAAATAACAAACAGGTACTGTTTAGTATAGAAAGCATCCCGGATATTATGTTTCATTTTCATCGCTCATTTATCACGCAAGAAAACTCCTAAAATGCTTCGATCGCTTCGTTTGACGGGTCAGGCTTTAGTGTAGTCATCTGGTTTGAGTAATATGAGGCGTTTTTCTATCACCAAGTATGATGACAGTAAAATCTCTCAGCTTTTTGATGGCTTTGATGACAGCAAAAGCACTCGCCATCATTTTTTTAATTCACGTCCACAAACAAAAGTCTTATTCCCAGCCCCTTCACCACCTCATACAAATGAGCTGAAATTCCAAATACTCCTAACATAGACAACTTAAACAGAACAACAAGAACTGTTGATTTATAACCTGTCAACCAGCATTCTCTGCTCTGACAATGATTTCTTACTCCACTTCAACTTACCGATTAACGGTTCCGTTGCTTTCCGTTTACTGGAAAAACTATAACGAGTCTAATTCAGCGACCCTGGCTTTTTTCCCGGTAAATTACCGCCTATTCCCTCTGTTTCGTTTTACGACAAAGCAGTCGCAAATTCCAAACGTACTACACAAACCGTATTGTAATACCCGTCAATCCATTGCAACTTACACCACCCGGCGACACATTCCATTCCAAGCTCGAAATGATGACCTTCTCGCTGGAAGATTAGAGGGAAATAAAATTTTATTTCGTCCCTATCCAAGACTCCGTGAGTGGGACTGATTCGCTCGGCATGGCCAACGTCAAAGTCAACATCGCATCACGGCACGGCACTCCGCTCGGATGAGGCTCGGATAATGACCCATCATCAACAAATTTTCTTTAATAAACTTTTTCCGCCACTGACTGACTGGTCGTTCGACGGGCCGATAGGATCTTTCTCCGCTGGTCTAATCGATGGTTGGCTTTCATCATGGCATCATCGTCAGTGGCGATGACTTAACCCTT
This sequence comes from Aedes koreicus, assembly GCA_024533555.2. Taxonomy (NCBI): domain Eukaryota; kingdom Metazoa; phylum Arthropoda; class Insecta; order Diptera; family Culicidae; genus Aedes; species Aedes koreicus. The sequence goes on along the minus strand of JAHHFK020004945.1, from coordinate 163,417 downwards.
GGAAGGATCATAAACGAGAGTGGTGCAATCCCGCAGAAGGCCAGCCATAAAAAAAAAAAAAAAAAAACGGGGATAAAAGGGATATAATCGCGGTTGTGAAAGCCTGTAATTAGGTAAATTACTGTTTGCCCTCTTCCGGTGGAGGGTCTGACATAGGGCAGAATACAATTTAAATTGAGGCGGAAATTGCCAGTTTAGTGTGTTATGAGTTCCTCGATAGCAAATCAAAAAAGCATAATCCTGTAGGGTGGAAATTCAGCGGATGCTATCCATTTTCCATGTTTTCAGTTTCTATTAATTAACTTTTCGTCTAACTCGCGTGAGCGCTAGTCCATGTATACGGAAACAGATGTTTGCAGCATAATTCATTGAGGAGGAGAGTCGACTTCTCAAATATTTTTCGCTGTTTGTTTTCTCATTTTCATTTAGAAGAGGTCAGTAAAAGCTGAAAATGTTACACACTTCGAAATTATGAATTTTACACGAGACGTAATTCATGTTTTTAAAAAGTCGGCGAATGTAAAGAAAGATTTCGTGTAAAATTATGTCTCTTGAAACTGACACATACGCAATTCGACAAAATATGTGTTTGATTGAATTTATTTTCTCATCTCTTTCAACTCATTCTTATGTGCTAAAGGACGCTGGCATGTGTCGGTCTCAGGGGACAGAAATTTACATGACATTTTGGTAGTGTGTAGTTGATGTTTTGGTATTGATAATACCTTCAAAGCCTTGGATGGCAAGCTGTTTCTACGTACAGTGAGTGCCAATAAAAATATGTAAATAGAAACATGCAAAAGTTGCAGTAAATATATCGCTTCGATTGATCAGAGATGGCTTGAGAGCTTCATCCAGAGCTGGATTAAACTGTCGTATGAAAAACAGACCGTAGCACTACTCTATACCGAAAATAATAATTAAAAAAAAGGCAGATTGTAATGCAATTTCGGTTGCCTTTGTTTCAATTCTCGCCATGGATCGTAAAACAATGCAACACATTAATTAAATTTAAAAATTCTATGTGTACGTGAGGTTAGACAGTGTATTCGTTGATTAGTGTGGGATTGGAGTCCGATGGCTCAGAACAGAGATCGAAATTTTCGCCTACTTGAGAAAAGAAACGTTCTTTGTCACCCGCTTGGAGAAACAGATGGGAATGTGAGAAGCGAGAGGCTATTATCCGCTCACAGCAGTTTTCGCGAGAAAAGCAACCGCGATTTATAATTTTCGGTGAGCATGAGTAGCTGATAAATCGCTTCTTCTTCTTCTTCTCTCACTTCAGTGCGTGATGTAATTTATGTAATACACACTTTTATGTTTCCAAACTTTGCGTTAGCAATTTTTTATCGCAAACAATATGGCATGTCATATCCGCAGTTCAACCTTTTCTAGAAGATATGCTATATTTTTTTTTCGGTTTGACACGTTTCACCGGACCAAATTTTCGAGTTTCAGTGACATTGTACTAGAAGTGTCAAGTTGTTCCCGGGTTGCTTTTTCAGTGAATCCTAGATGCCGATAATTATTTTCCACTTATTTTTTGACACCTGAAAATGCACTAGTCTTCATGCTTGTTTTATTCTGACACTATAATTAAAATAAGAAGCCAATTTTTCTTCATGTTGTGAGCAAATTTGTATATTTGAAGCAAACTAAATAGAAGATACTTCTGGATAATAATGATGATGATGATGATGATGTTGATGGTCCCGCCACTTTGCCCTACAAAGGTTTGAGCGAGGGGATTTATCTATTAGATAATTTATTTAAAAACAATCCAAACCAGCCATGCAAAAAAACGAACTGATTTCATCTACAGCTACAAAATTCTTCAAAAAAGTCACTGCGATATTATTGTGAAAAGCAATTGATGTCAACCACAAAAGTTCGCAAGAATTCCCAGTGATCAGAAAATACTATTACAATTCAAATCACAGATTATAAACCCAAAAAACTTGAAATTATCACAAGGACGATTAAAATGTGATTGTATTCATAGGGTAAGAGCACCACTTTAGGGGGGTTCTCAACAAAGGCAATGCAAATCAAATTCTACAAAAGGGGACGGGCCTCAGTTGTAACGCCAGAGCGTGCAGCAGCGTGGAAATGAAATCATTAGTTTTCATTAGAGCGACAGGGGTTTTCGAGGTTAAATTCGCATCTTTTCAACTTGGGCAACAGAAAAACGGCCCTTTTCAGGGCATCAGAACCCCATCCGAAGAGAGCTGAGATATAGACACACTTGCATCTGAAACTGCAAAACAATAGAGTTTATAAATATTGGCCAGAAAAGCTATAACTCACACATTAAAACTACCTGCAACTAACCTAATCTATTATCTGCAGCTAATTCACTATGTACCTATGACAACAATAATAACAATGAAGCTAACCTACCCCCTACACTGAATATGTGAAACACATAATTGGTCTGCCATGTTGCAGTTCGGCTCAAATTAACTGTTAATATTTCGTGATGGCTAGTGTTAACATGGCGAATAGAGATGTATGTATGGATACTAATAAAAAAAATGTTGGCTATTTTCTCCGGGACGCGGCTTTTTCAACGCCATATTTAGCCGGTGCGTGGTAATGACAATTTCAATGAGCTCAAGAGAAATTTCAATGAAACATACTCTTCTTTAGTTGGCAAAGTGATTTGGTCGTCCTGAAAAGAACGGATTTTAGTTGTTTACGGAGGGATGATTTACGTCAGCGTCGACGTCGGGCTTCTTTCGCTTGCCTCGTCTAGCGGACGTGCCAGCCACATCAGTCGGCGTCTGCTCGATCTCTAGCAGTAGGGCAAAAATTCGGAAAAGCGCTATTTTATCAAGAGAGCGGGATACACACGTCTGAACGTGTCGATGGTCCAATAACGAATGATAACTGTACGCCATGCCGGGCTTGTAATGGCATATACCATTTCATGACAGGAAAGGGGTTCTCAACGAAGGCAATGCGAATCAAATTTTACAAAAGGGGACGGGCCTCAGTTGTTACGCCAGACAGCAGCGTGGAAATGAAATCATTAGTTTTCATTAGAGCGACAGGGGTTTTCGAGGTTAAATTCGCATCTTTTCAACTCGGGCAACAGAAAAACGGCCCTTTTCAGGGCATCAGAACCCCATCCGAAGAGAGCTGAGGTATAGACACACTTGCTTCTGAAACTGCAAAACAATAGAGTTTATAAATATTGGCCAGAAAAGCTATAACTCACACATTAAAACTAACTGCAACTAATCTAATCTATTATCTGAAACTAATTCACTATGTACCTATAACAACAATAATTACAATGAAGCTAAACTACCCCCTAAAGGGTGTCCACGATGAAATTGCCACACTTTGAAATTGCTCTAACTTTTTAACCGTTGGGTAGAATTTAATGAAAATTTGGGTGGATTTAGTTCATAGTGCATTATTTACATCCTGCAAGTTTTAAAGTCCTGTGATCAAAACTCGCGGAAATGGAGTCGAAAGAACAGCTCGTGCGTGATAAAATCTTGCGCATTCATCACGAGAACAAGGATCTCTCGCATCGTTTCATCTTGGGAATCGCGAATTCTACGGTGTCGCGAGTGATTAAGCGGTTCGAGGAACGGTTGACCACCGATCGGAAGCCCAGAAGTGAAGGAAAAAGTATTCCGTACAACACCAAAAATCACAACCGCGTAGTTGGGGCCTTCAACCGAAATCCGAAGCTGCACCTAAGCCGAAGTTTTGTCCAGAAGGCCAAAACTAAGGCTAGGCTTCGAACGTTCAAGGTACAAAAGGCCCCTAATCGCGACGAGAAGCAGAACAAGTCCGCCAAAACCCGTGCCAGGAAGTTGTACCTCAACATGCTGACGAAAGTTGAATGCTGCATCATGGACGACGAAACATATGTGAAGGCCGACTTCAAACAGATCCCCGGCAACCTGTTTTTCACGGCCAAGGATAAGTTCAGCGTTCCGGAGCATGTCCGCACTCAGAAGATGTCCAAGTTTGCGAAGAAATTCCTGGTTTGGCAAGCCATCTGCACGTGCGGGAAGCGGAGTGCACCTTTCGTGACCCAGGACACGATAAACGGACAGGTGTACATAAAAGAGTGCCTCCAGAAGTGGCTGCTTCCTCTCCTGAAGGCCCACAACGCCCCAACAATCTTCTGGCCGGATTTGGCCTCATGCCACTACTCCAAGGACGTGCTGAAGTGGTATGCGGACAATAAGGTCAATTTCGTGCCGAAAATGTTCAACCCTCCCAACACTCCGGAGCCGATTCGTGGTATTGAAAATTTCAATGAGCTCAAGAGAAATTTCAATGAAACATACTCTTCTTTAGTTGGCAAATTGATTTGGTCGTCTTGAAAAGAACGGATTTTAGTTGTTTACATGGTTCGCGATGGAAATTTTCTTCCTGGTCTTTTTGGGCTGCAGGGTGGCCTGGGTGTTTGGCAGCACGTAATAAAGGGTGTATTCGATAAAAATGGCACACACATATATACTCATCAAAATTAAACTGATTATCGGATTTTCTTGAAATTTTCAGGGAATGAAGAACTACTAATGAGTTTTGATTTACAACATTTGTTTTATTCAATTTCGTCTCCCATCCCGAATGCCCGCACCTTCCTTTTCACTCCATCCATCAAATTTTGTACAACCGATTTTCCCAGTGTTTTTTTGTTTTTACCCAAATTTTCTTCAATACTAGCTCTGTTTTTATAGTTTTGGGATGTTTGCGAAGTTCCATTTTCATAATTGCCCAGAATTTTTCAATTGGACGAAGTTCCGGTGAATTTGGTTGGTTCATATCCTTTGGCACAAAATTGACTCCGTTGGCTCGGTACCACTCCAATACGTTTCGAGCGTAGTGGCAGGATGCTAGATCAGGCCAAAACAGAGTTGATCCTTTGTGCTTCTTAATGAATGGCAAGAGACGCTTTTCTTAAGGCACTCTTCCGTGTAAATCGCACCGTTTATTGTTCCGGAAGTGATGAAGGGAGCACTTATTTCACCACATCCGCAAATCGCCTGCCAGATTAGAAACTTCTTTGCAAATTTCGATAGTTTCTTCTTTCGAACATCCTCCGGAACATCGAACTTCGACTTGGCAACGAAATATTCTTGCCCAGGAAGTTGACGGAAGTCGGCCTTGACGCATGTTTCGTCATCCATCACGATGCAACCGGATTTGGTGAGCAGCTTCGTGTAAAGTTTCCGGGCGCGGGTTTTCGCAGTGATGTTTTGTTTTTCATTCCAAGTTGGGGCTTTTTGCACTTTGTAAACATGTAACCCAGCACGCGTCATGGTTTTCTGCACAAAACCGACTGACACCTTAGACTTTTTAGCGACATCTCGAATTGACATGTTTGGACGGTTCTTGAATTGTTGTACGACTTTCCTGGCCATTTTACTGTCCATTGGACCACTTTTACTACCACTCCCTTCCTTTCTATGGACACTCAGACGCTCCTTGAAGGTTCTTATTACACGATACACAGTTGTATTTGCAATTCCAAGCCTTTTAGCAATCCACCGGTGGGACGCCCCTGGATTTTGATTGTGAGTGCACAAAATTTTCTCACGGACAATTTCTTGTTTCGACGACATGACTGGAACTACTGAATGTATAACTATGAAACTTGGCAGATGTAAATAATACACTATGGATAAGATCTACTCAAATTTCTAGGTTTTTTACTCATACGATTCAAAAGTTACAGAAGATTTTCTGTGTGCCATTTTTATCGAATACACCCTTTACTACGATAAAAATATTTATTTACACCGTCTTCAACTCGGGGTTGTACAGACTGGACATTGAACATAGAGCGAATTACAACGAATAACTTAACTTAACACCAAGTGGACCAGTTTGGACATTTTCGTTCTGCAAAAAGTTCCACAGGCTGGGGCGGGAATCAATCCATCACTTCATGGCAATGAACGACGGGCGACGCCGCTAACCACTTGACCACGAAGATGATGTGGGCGATTGAATAGGCTATTTTCTCCGGGACGCGGCTTTTTCAACGCCATATTTAGCCGGTGCGTGGTAATGAAAAGTTCAATGAGCTCAAGAGAAATTTCTATCAAACATACTCTTTAGTTGGCAACTTGATTTGATCGTCCAGAAAAGGACGGATTTTAGTTGATAACATGGTTCGCGATTGGAATTTCCTTCAGTCTTCTTAGGCTGTAGGACACCACTCTGTGAAATGGCCACACCGGAGAAAAGTTTGTTCAGCTCATCGTCGTTGCGGATGGCTAGCTGCAGGTGACGTGGATGATTCTTCTTGGTCTGTCTTCTTGTGTTCGCGGGCGGCGATTTCCACCATCGTGCTCCGCAAACACGTCTGTCGCATGCGGATGCACAGCGAGAACTGATGATTGGTCGGTCGTCCCCTCATGTTTGATAATCGCTGGCACGGTAACTGTGGCAGTATGAACCAATCAGAGCGAGGCGCAAACCTGATGTCATTTTCGACCGATTGCTTCATGCGCTTAGACATTTTTCTTTTAAGTACATTTTAATTAGTTTAAACAAACATTATGAATTTATTTATTGTCGTCAATCATAAGTAGACCATTTGTTACATTTTGTTCCTTCAAGTTATAATCGAGGTTATAAAATACACAACATTAGACTAAGCAGCGCCTGTTTTACAATACTCATATGGCGTGTTCTTCTTTAGCGTATAACATTGAAGTATTGCTTCAATTTGGATTTTGTAATTGTAAAGTCGATTGCATCGCTATGTAAATTGTAGGTTGCCATCATCTGATTCAGAGGTTCAAATTTAGCGTAATTTGTGCGATAATGATTTGTGATAAAAATATTTCGATTGCGCAGTTGCCGGGAGGGTATGTAAAAATTTAATTTTGATAACAGCTCTGCTGAATCAATGTGATGCGAAACAATGCGATTAACAAACGAAACTTTTGCAAACTTGCGACGTTTTTTTAGTGTTTGCATGCTGATAAGCCTACAGCGAGCTTCATAGGGTGGGAGAGGAAATCTTTCCCAACCTAATTTACGTAATGCAAACAATAAAAACTGTTTTTGTACAGACTCTATTCGCTCTTCATGGATGACTGAAAAAGGTGACCAGACTACGCAACAATATTCCAGTATTGACCTCACATAAGCAATGTATATTGTTTTAATTGTGTAAGGGTCATTAAAACTATGACTAAAGCGTTTTATAAATGCCAGCATGTTATTAGCTCTGTTAATTATTGTATTATAATGGTCAATGAATGTTAGCTTAGAATCCAACATAAATTCTAAATCACGAATTCTTGTGCACTTTCCTACAGACTGATTTCCTAGAGTAATCATAATGTCAGGTGTGTCTTGTTTTCTGCTAAATGCTATCGCATTACATTTTTGAACATTTAATTGTAAAAGGCTTTTGTTACACCAAGTATAGAAAATATGTATTTCTTCTTGAAATATCTTGTAATCTTCTTTGTTTCTTACTTCTAGGATGAGCTTTATATCGTCGGCATATATTAAGAATTTTACAGTTTTAAGAATGAATGAAATATCGTTTACGAAAAGAATAAACAAAATAGGGCCTATATGGGACCCTTGGGGGACACCTGAGGAGACTTGAATAGGATTTGATTCCTTTCCTTTGAATCTTAATTTTTGTTAGCGGTTAGTTAGGTAACATTTGAGCCATTTGAGAAGACCTGGCTCAATACCCAGTTTTTGTAATTTGAATAGTAGCATGGGAATGTCTATCCGATCAAATGCCTAACTGAAATCTGTATAGATAGCTTCTACGTGGTTTCCGCTATCCATTGCAATCAACGTGTAGTTAACGAATTCTAGTAAATTTGTATTAGTTGAACGTCCTTTGTAGAACCCATGTTGATTGTTAGTAATCCTGTTTTTGATTTGATAGAACAGCTTTTCATTAACTATTGCTTCAAAAAGCTTAGGAATGCATGAAATAATGGCAATTCCACGGTAATTGCGTACGTCAGATTTTTTTCCGTTTTTAAATATTGGTACTAGGTAGGAGCTCTTCCATGATTTGGGAAAAATGCCAGATTCAAGCGACATATTGAAAAGCCAAAACAATGGAGTTGTGAATTCTAACGCTAAGTTTTTTTTAAAATACGGGTGGAATACCGTCAGGTCCACATCCTTTCGATATATCTAATTTATTCAATGCTTCTCTAATGTCTTGTACATTCACGCTGTTGACACTAACATCATTAACAAACTCTGGGAAGAAATCAAAATATTCGCGATCACGATCTTCTTCCGAAAATGTGGTATAAATTTCTTGGAAAAAACTTGCAAATAAGTTGCAAATTTTTTCTGAGTTATCCCCAACATTTTCGTTCAAATGCATTTTGGATGGAAAATTGTCCGATTTCAATTTAGTTTTCACGTAGCTAAAGAAATTCTTTGGACAACATTTTATGTCACGTTCAGTTTTCGAATTGTACTCTTCAAAAGCAATGTCAGTAGCTAGATTTAGTTGATCGCAAATGTTCAAGTAGTTGACCAGATTATCGTTACTACTATACTTTTTATAAATTTTGTGAGCTTTTTGTTTGCGGTTTTTCAATTCTTTTATTTCTTGGTTATACCAAACCGGATGCTTTGAATTGTTAAGTTTGCAACAGGGATTCAGCTTTGATGTTCTACCTTGCGAATGAAATACTTATCGTAAAATTTCTGTGGGCCAAAGAGGAGATATTATCGTTCAAAGTCTCCAAACCCGCGTAACGCTTGCGATTTCAGAAATTTTAGAACGGCGTCCTATACAGGAATAGATAAGAGAGACGTAAGTCCTACGTCAAAAAAGAAATCAATATCATTCAGCGTTCATCATGCGATATGGAGCGGTGCAATGTCAGGTAAAAATACTGAATGTTTTTCGTTAACTTTTCCTATATAAAACGGAACACTTGCAATAAAATTTCCTGCTTCTCTGAAGGCTTCGAATTATTTAATAAACCAGATTATTTTTTCGTATCATATATAATTATAAATCAATGTTATTTTTTTTTCTTAATATTGACCTTCAATATTACCAGCAATAAAGGGCGATACGGTCAAAATTTGGTCAATATCAACTTGACGTATTTCTTTCAATTTTGCATTTAAAAAACCTGAACACCCCTCATTTTGAAGGTGTGTGTGTGTAGAATGTTGCTCCTATTTTGATTTTGGAATTCACTCTTCAGTTGTCAAAATGCCGTCCAAGCAAGAAGAGCAGCGTATCAAAATTTTGCTCGCGCATCGCGAAAATCCGAGCTACTCGCACGCAAAGTTGGCAAAATCGCTAAAAGTTGCCAAATCAACCGTTACAAATGTAATTAAAGTGTTTGGGGAACGTTTGTCGACAGCCAGGAAGTCTGGATCGGGGGGAAATCGAGAACCGGAAGCCGCTGAGACGACAAAGAGAGTTGCCGGTAGTTTCAAGCGAAACCCTAACCTATCTCTCCGAGATGCCGCAAATAAGCTGGGTGTATCGTCTACAACCGTGCATCGAGCCAAAAAACGAGCCGGACTATCGACTTACAAGAAGGTAGTGACTCCAAATCGCGATGATAAACAAAATACGACGGCCAAAGCGCGATCCCGGAGGCTGTACACGACGATGCTGACGAAGTTTGACTGCGTGGTAATGGACGACGAAACCTACGTCAAAGCCGACTACAAGCAGCTTCCGGGACAGGAGTTTTATACGGCAAAAGGAAGGGGAAAGGTAGCAGATATTTTCAAGCACACGAAACTGTCAAAGTTCGCAAAGAAATATCTGGTTTGGCAAGCCATCTGTACTTGTGGCTTGAAAAGCAGCATTTTCATAGCTTCCGGGACTGTCAACCAAGAAATTTACGTGAAAGAGTGTTTGAATAAACGTCTGCTGCCTTTCCTGAAGAAACACGGTTGTTCCGTACTGTTTTGGCCGGATTTGGCATCTTGCCATTACGGTAAAAAGGCCATGGAGTGGTACGCCGCCAACAACGTGCAGGTGGTTCCCAAGGACAAGAACCCTCCCAACGCGCCAGAGCTCCGCCCAATTGAGAAATACTGGGCTATTGTCAAGCGGAACCTAAAGAAGCCCAAAAAACTGCTAAGGACGAGCAGCAGTTCAAGGCAAACTGGCTTTCTGCGGCGAAGAAGGTGGACAAGGTGGCTGTACAAAATCTGATGGCAGGGGTCAAGCGTAAGGCCCGGCAATTCGGATTTGGAAAAGCGGAAGCCTAACTGAATATTTTTCCTGAATTTTATACTAATTGAACTTGAAAAAGAAATTTAATTTGATTTTTTAAATAAACGATTTCACCGATTTACACGCGTTTTCCCTTGACCAAATTTTGACCGTATCACCCTTTATCTTCATTTGGGGCATGGGGAGCGACACATCGGGGGATGCATTTTATTTCAGTAGTTTTTCATTTTCATGGCGGTCCATGGCGGTAGCAGTGTGCACCGGCTTGGCCTTCTTTTCGGTTTTTGCTCCTAGTATACGATCTAGGTAGCATATTTTCAGTGAAAAATGTGACATGAAAAAATATTTTCAAAGCAACAGAAGAGCCACTTTCTCTCTCTCGAACTTCTCAGCAACATGAAATAACAACCGAGAGATAATTTTCTCTCGCGACTCTCACCCATTTTTTATAACTTGTACAAGTGTTATGTGTTACGATCAAATCGCCAAGAATAAATAAACCGGCATGGAAATTAACCATGATTTTACTTCTCTAGTACACGTCATGATGGTCATCGCTGTTTGTAGTTTTCGTTTCTGCTCCTTCGTAGTGTGTGGCCGACCAACCTCCACTTTTGTTCTCGAATTTCCACTGATATCGGTTTCTGATGGCATCGACTCGCTACCGGAAAATTGGAAGGATTGTCCTTGTTGACATCCAACGATTTAGGAGGTCGTTGAGCTTGCTCTGCATATCAGAGCGCCGTTACGCTAGCAAAGCTACGTCATCAGCCAAATTGAAGTCGTTGAGGTGATGCCAATATCGCGACACGGCAGGGGCAGTGCTGCCAGTGCTGCCAACACACATCCCTAAAACCGCTGGTAAATACAAGATTGTTTCAAAACTGCTCGATAATATGATTAATTATGCTGTACCAAAAGTAACTTTTAATTATTCACGAATCGGATTCCATAAAGTAGCTCACCATTTATACTCACCGATGTAGCCGTCGTGAAAAGTGAACATTTCAGAGAGAGCGAAAGCGGGGGTGCCAACGTGTAAAAGTTAAGCGAAATTGTTTCGCCGAATTTAATTTAAACAAGTTCAAACATTTGCGTTATCATAATTTTTACGAAATCCTCACGGAGTTATTTTAGCTGATTTTGAAGAACATGTCAGGTTCCGAGAGAGCTGCGAGCTGCCGAAAAAAAGTTTCTCAAAATTCAACCAGCTCGGATAAAACAGGCTGTTCAGCTCAAAAAAAAAAAAAACAATCTGGGGCACTCGCTCGCTTAGCGAAAATCAGTTTTCTTCGCAAATTCTGTTTCAGAAACTTTGCGCCCGGGCAGTATCGAATGCAGATCTGTGAGCGCAAGCATGAACCACAGCCGAAAAAGTAGCAATCGGCATTTGGCGAATAATTGATGCCGTGGGCTTAAACTTTTCCTTCGGCTCATGAGTTTGATTCAATGAACGCTAAATCTTGAAAATGCCACGTTTCACATTGCTGGCCGGAATGTTGCTGGCTGCAAATGTGAGTTGCTACCGGAGAGAATTAATTATTCACTAACCTCAAAAAGTTCGGTAACAGAATTCGTAGCCGTCGCTGTCTCCGACGCTCGTCGATCCGGGTTGAATGTTGTTGCACTGACTTTTCCCAGGCCCACATCGCCATATTATCCGCCTCACAGAAACACGTGGCTATGCCACTTCCGGTACTGCGGAGGAAACAGCGGGACTCGGTGAAACCTTTTTCCCGTGCCAAACTAGGCCACCTCATCAAACAGAGGGAGAGAGAGAGAGATATAGAACCGAGAGTGAGTTCAGACTTGGTGGTGCGCAATCAAAAGTTTATATTTTCATTTCATCAATGCAGGTCCAGAAATGATGATGGTAAAGGGATAACAGAGGAAGCTGGAGCGTCATAGTCGATTCAGCGCTTGTTGGTACTAGCTAGTTAATCAAACTTTGCTGCTGCCGCCGCCAATGCAGCAATGGCACTGGTTCTGTATGTCCGTCGGTCGGTCGATCGGATGCTGTGGGTGGATTTAGCAGTCCCCCAGCCATCCGACGAGCAACGCACTGCAGAAGGACGTTGCTACCGATTGAGAAGTGAAATTGGCCATGAAAAAATAGAACTGCTTTTGATTGAGTTTCGTTGGCATGATTTGAATAATTGAAACAGTTCTCGAATGACAATACATAGTGCCGCAGTACGAATGGCAGCCTGCAGATATGGGCTTTGATATTTTAGCGCTTATCTACATGTTCGATGGATTTAGCGTGTGACTGACAGTTCTAAACGGTAGACAGAAAAAAAAGTGTCGCTCGAGTTTGAAATTTCCAACTGTAATGTAATTTTAAACAATGAAAGTTCAATTCCCAAACAAACTGAAACCAAAAACATTTGCAAAGAATTAATTTCAAAAGCGTTATTTGAATAATAATTACATGAAATTGCAAATTAGAGGGTGCGTCGATCATTTTTGAGACACTTTATAGTTTTAATACTTAACCGAAATCAATCAAATTCTGCCCAGTTTTCGTTTAGAGTGTATTGTTTACATCTGCGCACTTGTGCAGTTGTCAGTGAGATTTCGGGCGAAAAGAAAGAAAGTGGAAGAAAATCAGCAAACCGTTCGCGAAATGATTTTGTTCACCCACATGCAAAATCCTGGATTGTCGTGTCGTGTCTTGGGAAAACTGATGAATAAAGACTGTACTCGAAAAATGTTTGCCAAAAATTCATTTTTAGCCGCAAATACTTCGAACGCTCAGAGAATTAACAATATCATAATGTGCTTGTAGGTATTATTAGCTAGTAAGTTAAAAACATGCATTTGAACTCAGAGGGTCGGTGGATCCTGGCTAAAACTAATCGCAATGATAAGATTGTTCTCCTCATGGAGACGATTGAAGGGGAAGAAGGCACGGCTTGGGACAACCTCGATGTGGCATCAACTCTCCGAAGTTCTGTTGGGCATGCCGTTGATGTGCACACCGAGAAAGGTGGAACAAGGTACGTTTTCGAAGTCAGCGATCCTGCTGATGCTGAAAAGCTCAAGTGGATCGCGAAGCTGGCGACTCGTCGCAAGATGAGAGTTGGTTCGCATCCAACTCTAAACCGAGTGCGTTGTGTGGTGTCAAGCATGGACATCATCAACGTGCGAGATCAAGGTGTATTGGATGTCCATAGGATCTGTAAAAAGGTTAACACCTCCTCCGTGGTGTCGACCTTATAGGGCATGAGCTTCCCTAAAAAGGTGAAGTTTGGGCGCTTGAGAATGGAAACGAGAGCTTACTATGCTCTGCCCTTGCAGTGCTTTAACTGCTGTGGGTTTGGGCATAGTACGTGGGCTAGTGTTCAGAAGAACTTTTTGTAATATCTGTATTTTGATACCTAGATCAGGTATGAATTCTAGTAATCTTGGTCTTTCAGATGGTCGAATTCATAGTTCAGAATTGTTTCAGTGTGAGGCACTACCTGTGAACTATGTAATGAGAGTTTATCGCTAGTGCACATAATAGGCTGATGGATATTTTTGGTACGTTCTTCTCACAACTCCGGGTTAGTCCATCCGAAAAGTTCTTCACAAAACTTCGTGTAAGTCTTTCATAAAAGTTCTGCAGAGAACTTCAGGGAAGTTCTTCTGAGAAATCAAGGAAGTTTTCAGAGAACATCCGGAAAGTTCTTCAGAGAACTTCATGGAAGTTCTTCAAAGAACTTCATGAAAGTTCCTCAAAGAACTTCAGTGAAGTTTTGCAGAGAACTCCAGGAAAGTTCTTCAGAGAAGTTCAGGAAAGTTCTGCAGAGAACTTCACAGAAATTGTACACAGAACTTCAAGAAAGTTTTGCAGAGAACTTCAGCGCAATTCGTCAGAGAACTTCAAAGAAATTCTGCAGAGAACTTCAAGGATGTCTGTCAGAGGACTTCATGAAAGTTCTTCAGAGAACCTCATGGAAGTTCTTCAGAAAACTTCAGGGAAGTTTTCCAGAGAACATCAGGAAAGATCAGCAGAGAACTTCAGGAATGTTCAGGGAAGTTCTTCAGAGAACTTCAGAGAAGTTCTTCACCAAACTTCAGGTAAGTCCTTCAGAGAGCGACTTCAACAAAGTTCTTCAGAGAACTTCAGCAAAGTCCTTCAGAGAACTTCAGCGGAGTTTTTCAGAGAACTTCAGGGGAGTTCTTCAGAAAACTTCAGGAATGTTTTTAAGATAACTTCCGGGAAGTTCTGCAGAGAACTTCAGAGAAGTTCTTCACAAAACTTCGGGTAAGTCTTTCAGAGAACTTTATTGAAGTTCTTCATAGAACTTCAAGAACGTTTTACAGAGAACTTCAGGGAAATTCAGCAGAGAACTTCAGAAATGTTCCGGGAAGTTCTTCAGAGAACTTCAGAGAAGTTCTTCACCAAATGTCAGGAAATCCTTCAGAGAACTTCAGCAAAGTTCTTCAGACAACTTCAGCAAAGTTATTCAGAAAACTTCAGCAAAGCTCTTCAGAGAACTTCAGCAAAGTCTTTTAAAGAACTTCAGCGAAGTTCTTCAGAGAGCTTCAGGGGAGTTCTTCAGGAAACTTCTAGGAAGTTCTGCAGAGAACTTCAGAGAAGTTCTTCACAAAACTCCGGGTAAGTCCTTCAGAGAACTTTATTAAACTTGAGAAGCGTTTTACAGAGAACTTCAAGGACGTTCTTCAGAGAACTTCATGAAAGTACTTAAGAGAAATTTAGGGACGTTCTTCAGGAAACTTCAGGGAAGTTCTGTAAAGAACTTTAGGGAAGTACTGCAGATAACTTCAGGGAAGTTTTTCAGAGAGCTTTAGGGAAGTTTTGCAGAGAACTTCAAGTCAATTCTGCAGAAAACTTCAGACATTTTTAGGGAAGTTTTTTAAATGTTCAAAAGTTCAGAAGTTTTTCTTCAGAGAGCTTTAGAGAAGTTTTTCACAGAACTTCAGGGAAGTTTTTCAGAGAACTTCAGGGAAGTTTTTCAGAGAACTTCAGTAAAGTTCTTTAGAGAACTTCAGGGAAATTCTTCAGAGAACTTGATGGATGTTCTGCAGAGAACTTCAGGTAAGTTCTGCAGAAAATTTCAGGGAAGATTTGCATAAAACTTAAGGAAAGTTTTTCAGAGAACTTCAGGGAAGTTTTTCAGAAAACTTCAGGAAAGTTTCTCAGAAAACTGCAGGGAAATTTTGCAGGAAACTTCAGGGATGTTCTGCAGGGGACTTCAGGAAAGTTCTGCAGAGAACTTCAGGGAAGTTTCAAATCTCAAAGAATGGGAGCTTCTCAAATACCTTACCGTACCAATCATACCAAGGCTGGTGTGGCCTCTGCTGTACATAGAAGTTGTCCCCATTGTATTCGATCCATGGCTGTACCTCGCCAGCCTCGCAATCTGAGAAGAATCCGCAGGTCGCATTCTACGTGATCGATCCACCTTGCTCGTTGCACGCCTCTTCTTCTTGTACCCGTCCGGTTTGTTTTCGAGAACCAGGGCTGTCGTCCGATATACCCAGCGCATCGTAGTCGACCGATTTTAGCGATGTGAAGTTTAAATTACTACACCATAGGAGCGGCAGAAGTCCTATTGCTATTCATCATTTTTACATAAGATGGATTTTGCTTTGTTATGATGTTTGTTTGTGCTTGTTTGACGAAATAGGCCTTAAACACGAACCGAAAGAGTGGCGACTATTCATCCATAGCTTGTCAAAAAGTTTTAAAACTGTTCTGCTGCATAATGGAAATGCGCATCCTTCTATTCCAGTAGCACATTGCAAATTGCTGAAGGAAAATGATGACAGTACTTAACTGTTACTGGATTCCTTGTGTTATTCAAAATATTGTTGGAAAGTGAATGGGGATTTTAACATGATCGCTTTTCTCATGGGTCTTAAAGGTAAGCGATGTTAATTTTGCATGTATTTTATGTAAGGGTGAGCAATAGTTGGCAAACAACATTATTTTGTCGAATCTATGAAGAGCAAATAGTTGCTGCAGTAAAACATGACATACACAAATGTCGACATTAAACTGGTTTAAATGTTAGATTTATTCCTCGCATATCAATATCAAATTCCATTTAATTCAATCTATTCAAAAGTTCACTGCAGAACTTCCATGAAGTTCTCTGAAGAACTTCCCAGAAGTTGCATGAAGTTCTCTGAAGGACTTGCCCGAAGTTTTGTAAAGAACTCTACTGTTAACCTAACTAACCTGAAGTTGTCAGAAGAAAGTAACAAAAATACCCATATTGGGGTAATTAGGTAGTTGGGGTAATGTTACCTAGCGATAAACATTCATTACAAAGTTCACAGGCAGACCAGTGCCTCGTAGTGAAATAATTCTGAACTTTGTAGTCGGCCGTCCGGAAGATCAAGATTACTCGAATAAATTTTATGAAAACAATGAATTCTAACATGATCTAGATATCAAAATATAGATATTATTCTCATGAACACTAGCCATGAAAAAAAGTTCTCATGAACACTAGCCCACGTAGCGGACATATTCTGATTTAACGTGTACACTCTTGAGTCGAGCGTCAGGATGTTTATAAACTTACAACTAACTTTCTTGAAAATAATAAATTTTCTAGATCTCAAAATGCATGTAATACACGAAGTTCACATGTACACTAGTGCCACGTAGCGGACGAGTTTTGAACTAATGTTAACACCATCCGAAAGGCCATTATCAACCAAACATCTTTGTCGAAGACACCAAGTTGCTATATGTCAAGGATCTCGAGATCCAGGTTATAAAGTAAGTTTACACGCACACTACCGCCGCGTAGTGAGATAATTCTGAAGTTCACCATCCTGAAGGCCTTGATCTATTGAACAACTTTGCTGAAGAAAGTAACTTCCTATATATAAAGGATCACAAGATATTTTCTGATGAAACAACAAAGGTCAATGCCCATATATCACTTCATACCAGCATCAAGAGAACCCCTCGCGCATGTCGGGGGGTTTACTGTACTACGCTGTTTTTTTTGCTAAAATATGTTGCCTTTCAACGGTCATAACTTTTCTGGTGAAGTCGGATCGACACACTTTCTTCTGCAAAAATGTTTGTCAAAGCCTGAGAAATATTAAAAAAAAATATTTTGGAGCGTTTGCATTTAGGCTGAGGCAGTTATATGAATGGTTCTCAAAATATATCAAAATTTCAATTTTTGATGCCAATTTGTGAAGAAAAAAGCGAATCATATGCGGTCAAAATAAGATATTCGGTGGTTTTGGTACCCAAGCTTACGGAAGCTGGCATGGAGCTCTGGGTCTAAAAATCTCTGTCGACCAATGTTATCATTTGTCTGTTTTTTTTCTCATCGCCATTCGATACGCTCGATACAATAAACTCATGAACAATGCTAAAAGTATTTGATAGATAAACAAGCTACAATCAGTAGATGGACAGATTCCGTCTTCGAAACCGATTGACTCAAAACCAATATCTCCCCAGCTTCCGAACAATAAAAGTTGGCTAACGGGGATAAAATAATCCGAAGCCAATAAATCCTGTTGCTGTGCCCTTATAAATAGCGAACCTTATCGAAATCTAATCGTCTTAAGCGATGTAATAATAAAAGCAGAAAATCCACCACCTCCAACGAGCCGGAGATGTGTCCTGGTCCACTCAATCGGTTAGCCACTCTGGAAGGCGATCAACCATTGACGGCAGAAACGCTTTTTATGTTCGACCCAGCGTGAGTCGGTGGCAGTCGGTGCTTTGGACATGTCATGCTGGAAATTGCGACGACGACGACGACGACGACGTTGTTATGTATGTTTGGTGAGAAAAGTCCATTAGGGTTTGTGTTTCTCTAGGGCCGGCGGTCGAGGCAGGAGCCTCTCCCGGAGAATTAGGTGGCAATAACAATAGAAAACCTTGTTTGTACAGTTATAGATACGAAAGTAGTGGATACGTCGGAAGATGCTGGTGGTGATGACTTGCTCATATGCCTGCGCCAGGTATAAACTGGAATAGGTTAGTTGAAAGTTAAATTTTGTTACCATTTTGGGCCATGATACAACGACAGCAGCCGCAGCAATTACCATTGTACAAGCTGTGGTCTTGTCGAAACTCTAACTAGCAAGGTAAGTACGTTGAAAATGTCCAGGGATGGCAACAGATTCTCTATAGCAATTACGGTTAGTGGTCGTCTAGGAAAGGGATAATTTACTTAATTAGTTGTAAAACACAATGGATAATGTCCCCGTGTTTGCCAAAAATGTAATCTCGGTATTCAATTAAAACCTTCCAAATAATCAGTCTCAGTCTGTTTCAACAGTGGAATTCAGCAAACAACTTTCAGAAGAGGAAACGAGATAAAGCAGCACCGAAACAGCCAAACAGCCCAGCTTATTAAGCACATTTCTCATCTTTCACAACTTTGCATCGATCGTATATGTATGTATTCCAAACATGCACAGCCAGCCGGAAAATCCTTCTTTTCCAAACACGACTCTTTCTCTCTACGCTTCTTCGTGTTTATCTTCAACCCATCCCATCTGTCAACACTTCCCACAATGACAGTCGAACTGGGGTGGCATCGATAGCATGCTTTCATGTCATTTTCCGAGTTGTAGAAGGCTTTCCTCTTCTCGTCGTCGCCTGCTGTGAGCGTAACCTTGGGACAGAACCGCTTTGAGCCTTTCCGAGCGGAGCATGTTTTCCATGTAAAAAGCAATTCCCTTCCGGGAGATCAATTTCTCATCATTCATGTCGCTATTCGTCTGCCTGCAACGCTTCCAGACCGAACGGCGAGAACCGGAGGCCGCTAGCTGGTTGAAAATGTTCTTCTATTTTTGCTTTCTCTCATTTGGAGCTGATGTTCAGCCCATAATGTCAACTGCAGGCGGAATTTCTTGCAAACGACCACTGACGAAGACGTCTGGTTTGCATTTTTTTTTTTGTTTTAGCAGGAAGAGTGTGTTCATGATTGGAGCTGCCTCTCTCGTCTGGAACCAGAAAATCTTTCGGACGATGGGTTTAATTAATTATGCGTGATTGATTCAGGGAAACGGTTGCTTGGCTGCACTGCTGCATCAACGGTGTCGGGCGCCTAAATGTTTGTTTTCGGCAGAAAATGGCACCCCATGTGTTATTTTGATTGCATCATGAAATTCGGTAGATACTTTCAAAACTTAACTAAGAAGTGAGAAAAACTTTCATACAAAAATGACTGTTTATGACACCGTTGGCTCTGATGGCTATGACCACCGGCCAACTGACAATGGATCTGAGCCTGATTAAAGCAAAGCACTGATGATGACGAAGAAGACCCGACGGATGGTTGTTTCGTTGCTAGCCGTTGGTATTGGAAACTGAGCGGATCAGAGGATGTTCATGTCCATTTTCTTGCTATGCATTAGGATGCTTAGAGGAGACGCAGAGGTGAGACAACTTCCCTGGATCGTAATTTTTTTCATGCTGAGGGAACAGGATTGATGTATTATGATTATTTTCTCATCTGATCAAAACGGATTAAAACGTATTCATAACATTCGAGCTAATGTTGTGGTTCTCAATATGACATCTAACTGTTTTTGTGCAACACTATAACTTGTCAAGAAAAACAAAAAACAAACGCTAAATAACCGTCTAAGAGCGTTACAGTTTGAAACGTCTATCTATTCCGAGAAGAGATTTTCGGATAATCATTTGGCAGTATATGGTAACTAGGGGTTGAATGTTTTCCTCAACAAACTGATCAATTTCATGTACTAAATGATCAAAAGTATTAACTTTATCTGAGTAAGCACAATAGCGAAAATACTAAATTAACAATATAAAGTGTGTTCTGATCAAAATCAAACAGTCAAACAGTAATGTGTGTGAGTCGATCAAAGTTTTGCGAATGCGAATTGCCGGGAATTTCGTTCAACACCTGCCATAAGATTTTGTACAGTCTCCTTGTCCACTTTATTCACCGCAGAACGCCAGTTTGCCTTGAACTGTTTCAGATGGCCTGGTACAGATGGCCTGCCACACCAGATATTTCTTCGCGAACTTTGACAGTTTAATGTGCTTGAACATATCTGTCACCTTTCCCCGTCCGGTTGCCATATAAAATTATTGTCCAGAAAGCTGTTTAAAATCTGCCTTGACGTAAGTTTCATCGTCCTGTACCACGCAATCAAACTTCGTCAGCATCGTCGTGTACAACTTTCGCGATCGTGCTTTGGCCGACGTGTTTTGTTTATCGTCGCGATTTGGAGTCACCACTTTCTTGTAAGTCGACAGTCCAGCTCGTTTTTTAGCTCTATCCACGGTTAAAGGCGCCACTCCCGGCTTCTTTGCGACATCTCGGACGGAGATGTAGGGGTTCCGCTCGAAACAGCGGGCAACTCTTTTTGTCGTCGCAGTGGCCTCCGGTTTTCGATTTCCCCTCGATCCAGTTTTCCTGGCTGTCGACAAACGTTCACCGAACACTTTCAATACGTTGGTAACAGTTGTTTCAGCCACATTCAAGAATTTCGCCAACTTGGAGTGAGAGTAGGTTGGATTTTTGCCATGCACGTGCAAAATTTTGATGCGTTGCTTCTCTTCCTTCGACGACATTTTGATAACTGAAGTGCTAATCTCAAAATCAAAATAGAGACATGATGCAACACGCACACATCTTCAAAATGAGGGGTGTGGAAAAGTTTTTAATGCACGACGAAAGGAAATGCGTCAAGTTTAAGTTGACCAAATTTTGATCGAAACACCCTTTAAGTCACTTCACATTTTTTTCAGGTGACCCTTTTCTTGCGCTTGTGGTGCCATAAGTGAAAAACGTGGCAACAACTTCATGCACACCCCAACAAACATCGGTGTTGAATTAGAGCTTGTTCAAGCAAATTTGGAGAAGCCTTTTTCTCCTACAATACCTCAAAAACTCCTCCACATTTTTTTTAAAAACCCCAAATCAACACCACTGTTTTTTGGGGGGGTAAACTTACCCACTCCAGCTTTTGTTATACCTAGCGTTATATTCCAAAAGTACTCAACAGACAAATTTAAACGAATCACAAATTGTTAAACTAAGGCCCTAACTAAGGAAACGATTTCCAAACAACTCAACGCAATTGTGACTTGTTATCAGCTGCGAATGTCATGACAAAAGCAACACGCAGCTATGGTTTGCTGTTACTTGAACAGGATAGAAAAAAAAGATCGCCTGTTGGAAAGACAACGAGATTTACGGCTTGCAATCATTATTTTTGATTGCCATAGTATGATTTTCAAATATTACGAAGTAGACATGCTTTGATCAAAGGAGTGTATCGAAAATAAGCTATCCGCAAACTTTCTTTCAAATTATGTTGAAACCGATATTTTATTCATACAAAAAATTGATCCTTTATTGTACGAGGTTAAACTTGAACATAATGAAGACCGGATGAAATTTAAGTTATTCCTTCACGAATTTTCGAACTTTGGATCGAATGCTCTTCATCAAGTTCCGGACAAGTGTTGCATCGCATTTTTTGGACGCTTGAGCCCAATTTTTTTTGAACTCCTGCATGTTCCCAGCTATCTTACCAGTCTTCTTGAAGACCCTCTTCACGATTGCCCAGTAACGTTCGATGGGTCGAAGCTGAGGGCAATTTGGTGGATTGATATTTTTCTCAACGAAATCTATACCCTTTTCCGCAAGCCAATTGAGAGTGGTTTTGGCATAGTGAGCCGACGCTAAATCCGGCCAAAACAGTGGAGGTGTACTATGCTTCTTATATAAAGGCAACAATCTCTTCTGGAGACACTCAGATCGATAGATTTCCGCATTTATAGTTCCGGTAGTGTAAAAAATGGTTGACTTCAAACCACAGGAACATATTGCTTGCCATACCAGTACCTTTCGACCGAATTTCTCCACTTGAATCGACCTGTCCGCATCGCTCACATCCTCCCCAACGACGGCAGTAAAGTATTGTGGACCTGGAAGGGTTTTTGAGTCCTCCTTTACATAGGTCTCATCGTCCATCAAAACGCATGCATCCGGACGCTGCAAAAGACGGGAATACAATTTCCGGGCCCTTGTTGCTGCTCGCTTCTTCTGTTCTGCACTTTGTTTCGAGATTTTCTGCTTCTTGTAGGTCTTCAGGTGGTTTCGCCTCTTGATACGCTGGATCATTCCGACACTCGTTCCTGCTTTTTTGGCCAAATCACGTATTGACATTGATTTGTTCTTCATGATTAGAGATACCACTTCCTGCTCCAGTTTCGGGTTGGAAGAACCGGGTTTTCTGCCTCTTCCTGATAGCTCATCCAAAGAATAGTGTTCCCCAAACTTATTAATGATGGTTTTAACACTCGCATAATGAATTCCAAACCGCTTCGCCAATTTTTGCATAGTAATACCCTTCTCACTTAGCCATGTGTCCAGAACCTTAATTTTCACTTCCTTTTCAATACGCGACATTTTGAAAACGCAGAATTTGAACCGCACAAACAAGTAAACAAAAGAAAGCTGACAGTCAAACGCACAGCATGCAGTGTTCAGAGCATAAAAAAACCATCACAAATACATGCGTACAACGCAAATGTATGTGGATAGCTTATATTCGATGCACTCCTTGATAAGATAAAATTATGGATTAAAAATGATCTTCAATTCACGCTCTGAAGAAAAAAAACCACAATATTTTTTTGATGTTATTTGCCAACAAAAACATTCGCTACATTTTATTGTTGGCAAATGGGTGGGACAAACACGTATCGACCTGCTCTTTTGCTGCTAGTTTTTCAAGGTTCTTGAAGAATAATTGATTCCTTGGCCCTAACAAGACGACATCGGCAACGGAACCGTATTAAAATCATACTTGTCAACCTGTTGTTGGTTACTACCATTGTTAAGCAGCTTAGACAAAATGATGTTTTTGATTTATGTTGGCGGAACTTGCATAGTTTGTACACCCGTGACAAAGTCATAAATGAGTAAATATTACTGTTAAAGGAAGTTTGAAATGCGTATAATATGTTGGTAACATTGGCGTCGACGTTTTTAAAAATGCGTAACACAATTATCATCTTGATTAAAATATAAAGTTATAACGTTTGCATCAAAAGAATGGACAAAAATTGCAAAATTTTACCCGCACTGACAAAATTACACGTGCAGCATCAATCATAGTAACCCATGAGTCTGCAGACAAAATTTGACAGCTCTATCAGTCGAACTCTAACCGTGATGGCAAAAACAGTGAAGGAACTCCGTTAAGAAGTGTGCGCGTTCAAAGAACGGCACACCGCCGTGCCGAAAACGGACATCGTGCGGCACTTTGTGGACGCTTGATACGCCCGTTCCGGCATCTAAAACATCTTGGCACTATTAGACAACAATCAGAGTATCGATAGAAAGCCCGATTCCGGACGCAGCGGCAGCGGCTTATTAAGATGGTCAACTTGATTTCCCCGGCGAATCGCGACGTGGCGGTGGTGATGGACGACGAGACCTATCTCACCCTGGATGGCAACGACTGGCAGGACTGTTCGGGTCTGTATTAGACGAATTTCACGCTAACTCGTCTTCGTGATTGGCAGCACCCTCTCAGAATCAAATGAAACTTTGTGGGTGGGTAGACTATGTCTTTTCGAGGAACTTTGCATACTTTGTTTTTTTTTCAAAATTTATGTAGACTACCATTTGAAAAGGGTTTAAGTTTTTTGATCGATTTTTTTCTAAATCAACATAACTCAAAAAGGAAAAGACTTACAAAAAAGTTATGTATGGTTGACTTTTTGAAAATTGTCTTAGCTTTTTTCTTTTATTTTTTTCTAAAAAAGGCAATATAATTGTTTAACATAATAGATGGGCACTTTTAAGGAAAAAAAGTTTTTCAAACAACAAATTTTTCATGTCTTATTTTTACCGTGTATCGCGCCAACTCGTCTTATAGTTTGGTCCTCAAACCTCACAAAAGCCAATTTAATTTAACTATAATGACAATTTGGATTTTTAAGGGTCTTTAAATGTTTGAAAAATCAAGGCTACCATTTGGAAAGGGTTTATTTTAAAATTTTAATTTTTAAATACTTTAGTGATAATACAATTAAATCAGGTTGTTGATCCTGTTTATTATCATAATATCTTAAGTATTGACCCATGACTCAATATGAGCAGTTCATATGCTGTTGTTAAATTCAATATATTGCTCAAAAATTATTTTCATGTCAGATGGAGCAACGGCCCATTATAAGAACAAAAAGAACTTTGCCAGCGTGTGCAATTTCAAGTCCATGTATGGATTGGAACGTCTCATGGAAAACAAAGAGAGCAAGCCTTGCTCAAGATTGTGGAAACACAATCAAAACGCCTCGAGAACTATATGACTGGGCAGTTGAAGAGTCAATTAAAAGTATTAAAAAACTGAATTTTTGCTTCATATCAGCTGAACAGTATGCAAAAATGGCAGAAGAACTTGAGGAGTTCTATAGCCACGTAAAGACAATACCTGTAACACAGGTTCATTGCTTTATACCTATTTCAGAAAATCAAATTTCAGCTAAAAGGTTTTCTGATTCAAAGGATAATCCAATGAAAATCACTTTGTTTGTGAAAGATTTATAAATTTAATATATGAAGCTATGTTAATTACTAATACGTGAAGATGTACATATAAACAATAAATAAAATAAAACTCTTACCAATAAACCTTTGAGTTTTCATTGTCATAAACAGTATTTTGAAAATTCATATAACTTCATATTTGATTCGTCTCTAAATGGATATGCAGCAACCATTTAAAGAGGACTAATATATACTATTTTTTTAGATTTATCAGCCCCCCTCTATAACAATTTTTCCCATACCTTTTACACATTCTGTAACAAATCTTGACTTTCCTTCCGCCCCCTCACCACCAAAGATTTACGAAGTCATATTTGAATCACCACTAAAAATAGGAATATCCGAGCAAGCAGTTATGAATGACTTGTACTTAAACGTATACTTTTGGTTCTGTTTTACTGATGTAAAGGGAAATTTAATGTTGTTGACCCTTTTCAAATGTTAGTCTAGATGATTATTGTTTTTAACCAAATGTTCAATACATTCAATTCTTTATGACTGCTAAATTTTATTGGATCCTACAAGGGTGTTGGAGACCATAACTAGACGAGTTTGCGTGATACACGGTAAAAATAGGATATGAAATAGTTGTTGTGAGCAAAAAAACAAATTCCTTGAAAGTGCCCATCTTGCAATGTATGGCGAACTTGTAGACAATTATATTGCCTTTATTAAAAAAAAATCGTCCAATTCTAAGACAACAATTTTTTTTGCAAATTGACTTTAAATCTTAAATCTTTACACAATTTTTACAATTTTACAATTTTTAAAATACTTTTAATAAAAGCTTAGACAATTGTCTAAAAGTCACCCATACATCACTTTTTTGTAAGTCTTTTCCTTTTTGAGTTCTGTTGATTTAAAAAAAAAATCGATCAAAAAACTTAAGCCCTTTTCAAATGGTAGTCTACATAAATTTTGAAAAAACACAGCATGCAAAGTTGCTTGAAAAGACAAAGTCTACACACCCTCAAAGTTTCATTGGATTCTGAGAGGGTGCTGCCAAACACTGGATGAGTTGGCGTGAAATTTGTCATTAATATTGTGTGTTTCCTGTACTTCATGGCTTCCTGATTCAATGGTTTTAGGATTCCTGATCTCATGTTTCCTGATTTTCATGGCAGACTTGAAGGACCAGCATCAACCCCTGTCTCGCCAGAGGATCATAGTCTACAGCACTATAGCCGCCCTAACATGGATAACAGAAGGTGTTTTGAGCTACCCTGAACATGCAGAACAGACACTCCCTTTTCCTGTCAGCAATCTACCAAGGTCTTACTGGGGTTGATTACCCAATCTTTCCAAAGGTTACTCTTACTCCAGTTAGCATAACGGAGTGGAAAGGACAGGAGTTGCTGGACAAGAAGCTAAATGTGGTCTGAAGGGTGTTTCGATCAAAATTTGGTCGACTTAAACTTGACGCATTTCCATTCATCGTGCATTAAAAAATTTTGCACACCCCTCATTTTGAAGATGTGTGCGTGTAGCATCATGTCTTTATTTTGATTTTGAGATTAGCACTTCAGTTATCAAAATGTCGTTGAAGGAAGAGAAGCAACGCATCAAAGTTTTGCACGTGCATGGCGAAAGCTCAAACTACTCTCACGCCAAGTTGGCGAAATGGTTGAATGTGGCTAAATCAACTGTTACCAACGTATTAAAAGTATTCGGTGAACGTTTGTCGACAGCCAGGAAAGTGGATAGGGGTGAAATCGAAAGCCGTAGGCCACAGTGATGACAAAAAGAGTTGCCCGATATGTAGTGTACAGTCATTTACTAACCAAAAAATCTGAACAGCGTTCTTTGCTACCGCTATGACCAAGGTTCCGGATATTTGCCGAAATTCAATGCCATCATGCTATTTTTCAAGGTGTGGCAGCATTTTTGTAAAATCAGCAATAAATTTAAGATTTAAGGAAATTTTATGCAGGAAAATGGATTTATTTTTTGATGTTTTATTATTTAGCTTCTTCTGAAGGCTTTTCAAACAGACTTCTTATTCCACCTGATGATGCTTATGTAATGCTACCATCCTATCTATTCTAGCAAGGTAACATTCCATAGCAGTGCAATATTCTGAAAAACGATTTGATCAGGATTCTATTGCTGTTTATGATCATCAAGATCCTGTATGAGGGGTCACAAACGTTTGAGCGGTTCGTGGAACCCGCGAATATAAGGAAGAGAATCTCCTTCCAAAAGCAAGTTAACACTCACAGAACTGAGCACTCGATTGACAGAAAAAAAACCAAAAGATGGGGTCGAACAGCCCGCCCTCGGTCCGCGAAATGATACAATCAAGAGGAGGGATCAAGAGGTCCCATGCTCTCTATCCATATCGTTCCACTTGGGTGCCCTGATGGTCCCTCCTTTTTCCCGTTATTTGATATGTCTTAAATACTTAGTACATCTGAAGTGGTTATTATATTGCTTACCTTGTTGTAAAAAACTTTGCCTGAGGTAATATTGTTTACCATTCATTACTTATTGCTTAATTTAATTAGTCGTCACCGTGTTTATGCTTTTGAAGAACTGACTTTTGTAGCGCAGACTCACGATGGATGTGCCAAAACAGACAAAACTGACTTCTTATTCCCCCTACACCCAAAATTAAAAAAATGAATGTGATCTCGCATGATTTTGTTTAAATTTTCGCTTAGGATCGTAACTATTCTCCACGTAAAAGCAACATTGGCTGTGAAAAAAGATGCAACCCATTAATTTACTCCGAAAAAATCGATGTGTAAGTGAGGAGGTGTAGTATTTTTTTTTTTTTTATTTGTGGTATATCCCTGTGTACTGTATACGCATTGGACATGCTGACCACCATTTGTTAGGTGGTCAGCTGCTTGCCACAACACGTTCCCAGTCAGGTATGATTTCTAGACAAAATCGTCAAAAGGTCGAAAGTAACAATTGTAAACAATAATAAAAAAAAAAATTTTACAAAAAACACAGGTTTCTATCGTTAATACCCCCCCCCCCCGGGAAGTTAATAACCCCCTGTATCTGTTTCTGGTGCTATTTTGTTTATGGGAGCAGGCAGATCCCAGACAAATACGCTAGAAATCATTGTTTACAAATGTTACTTTCGACCTTTTGACTATTCCGTCTAGATTTGGTTTACGAACCCAATCACCTTACCAGGATTGGCAGACCAAATCTCATTGGGCTGTAAACAACCACTACCAAGAAATTTTGATCTGTGCCTATACAATGCACTACAGCTGCAAAGCAGATGCTCCGATGTTTCGCTTTCTAGGTTACAGAAGCGGCATATTTCATTCTGAACCCGGCCAATGTTCTTCAAATGATATCTGCTCGGACAGTGCCCTGTTACTAGGCCAGTGTATGTACAGAGAGCTCTCTTATAGAGCTCGAAGAGCTTTTTGGTTTTATTTGCGTTTGGACTTATAAATCTTTTTGACTGGTTACACTTTCTCACAACCAACCATTTGGTTATCACCTTGTGTTCTTCCCAGCATTTAATATCGATTTTTATAGTACAGTTTGATATACCGCAGAATGGCTCTGGGCCAAAAAAAAACTGTGAACTAGATCCTATTTTAGCGAGATCGTCTGCTATTTCATTCCCTTCAATGCCATTGTTTCCCGGAACCCAATACATGTTTACTGAGTTCGGTTGACACAGTAGTTTCAATGACAGAATACATTCCCAGACAATTTTTTATGTACATTTATAAGCGCATAATGATTTTAAAGCTGCCTGACTGTCCAAGAAAAAACCAATATTTGCATATCTGTACTTTCTTTTCAGGCAAACATTCACGCACTCTAGTATTGCAAAGATTTTTGCTTGAAAAACTGTTGGCCCCTGTTCCATAGCCACAGACATTTGAATTCCAGGACCATAGATTCCTGCCCCAGTTTTCGTTCCAATTTTTGAGCCATCTGTGAAAAATATGATTGAACCTTGGTGAACCGTGGGCCCTCTGGCTTCCCAATCTGTACGCGATGTTTCGCATACCTTGTAAGAAACGTTATAGTTGTCCTCCGGTTTCATACAGTCTCCGTTCATAGTTATCACCGGTCCTCTTTTTCAAATGTTGTAATATACTCATATGACCGCTAAGATCACTTAACATTACATATATTTCTAGACCTTTTCAGTATCCGAGCGCTACTTTCGGCCTCTAACTGCACATAGGTATTCATACAACGGCAGCAGATTGAGAATTGCATCTAGTGCTTTCGATGGTGTGCTGCGCATAGCTCCAGTTATAGCAATGGCTGCAAGTCGTTGAAGTTTTGCAAGTTTTGCTTCGGCAGAAGCTTCCTGGGTTTGCGCCAACCACACTAACGAAGTGTACGTTATTTTTGGACGTATAAGAGATGTGTAATCATTTTTGGTCTTAAGCTCCATTTTCTGTCAGTGGTTTTGGAGCATAACCATAAAGCACTAATAGCTTTGCTGATCGCATAATCAAGGTGTTCATTCCAGTTCAGCTTAGCATCCAAAATAACGCCTAGGTATTTAACCTGTTCGGGAAATTGGACGTGTTCTCCTCCAAGCTCGAGTGCTTTAAGGTTAAACTTGTTCTTTCTTCTGAAAGGTACAATTACTACTTTTGATGGGTTAATGCTTAGACCCTCCTTCATTCATCAAGATTGGGTAACCTTTAAAGTCTGTTGCATCCTACCTGATACTATATTGTCAAACTTCCCTCTTACTAAGATGACTATGTCATCCGCAAAGCCTACAACCTCGAAACCTTTCGCTTCTAAAGTTCTGTCCAGTTAGAATCCGGAATCACAGTCTAAGCAGTCTAAGCAGTCGGTTCACCGAAATTTGGCAGATCGACAGGTAATCGGTGGATGACTGACCACCAGGTAATTCATAGCAAGATGCTAGGCAGCGGACCGAAAGTGTAAATGAGCAAACTCCCCCGAGAACGTTGAAGCAAGTTTAACTTTTATGGACAAATTTGCCAAAAAAAAAGTTCCGGCCCATCGAGAGATTTTGGGCAATAATGAAGCGAAAGCTTAAGAAAAGTAGAAAAACGGCTCGGGACGCGACTCATATGACAAAAATTTGGAACCAATGTGCCAAGGAAGTTGACTCTGGAGGTGTGCAACGTTTCATGGGAGAAATAAAGAAGAAAGTACGAATTTTCATTAGAAACGAAGAGAAATTATTTATATTGATATTTTTTCCTTCAAAAACAGAAAATTACCTTTGTTTTGATGTATTAAACTTATTTGTACGTCAACCCGTTACTGAGATACAGACACAGATTTTATTATTCCAGATTCTAAATGGACATAGCTTTAAGCTTCTGAGAAGATCGTCTACAACGAAGGATCACATAAGTGGGGAGAGTACTTCTCCTTGGGGGCAACCTTTGGTTGCCCTTTCCTTAAAAGAAGCTCAGATACTCTTTTTGCAAGCATAGTATGAATCCAGTTGACAATGCAAAGGAGTGTATCGAAAATAAGCTATCCACAAACTTTCTTTCAAATTATGTTGAAAACCGATATTTTATTCATACAAAAAAATTGATCCTTTATTGTACGAGGTTAAACTTGAACATAATGAAGACCGGATGAAATTTAAGTTATTCCTTCACGAATTTTCGAACTTTGGATCGAATGCTCTTCATCAAGTTCCGGACAAGTGTTGCATCGCATTTTTTGGACGCTTGAGCCCACATTTTTTTGAACTCCTGCATGTTCCCAGCTGCCTTACCAGTCTTCTTGAAGACCCTCTTCACGATTGCCCAGTAACGTTCGATGGGACGAAGCTGAGGGCAATTTGGTGGATTGATATTTTTCTCAACGAAATCTATACCCTTTTCCGCAAGCCAATTGAGAGTGGTTTTGGCATAGTGAGCCAACGCTAAATCCGGCCAAAACAGTGGAGGTGTACTCTGCCCTGGGATGCATAGTTGACGTAACCACCATCATGCCGATTGTTGCGAGAACGCGTTTTCCGGATTCAAGCTGAAATACAATACCAACAATTATGGACAAATGTTCTGTCCATTTGATGAAGTTTTATTAATGAAAGTTGGCCAGCAAGATAATCAGAATAGTTTCATTTTATTATCATCTTGAAAACGCATACGCCAACTTATGTGAATAAACAGGCATATTACTGAACGTTTATTCTCATAGTTTGGCGTAAAAACCAGGCTGCTAAGTTCTGAATAATATGTCGTACATTCACGAATCGGGAAGCAACTGGACGCGTGTGGTGAAACGTCAGATTTTTTTTCCGACAATTCAGTGATTGACAAATAAAATTCATTTGAAAATGTCAGACAAAGGTGCTCTGTCTCCTATTCAAGTTCAGATAACGACGGTGAGAGTGATGCAGATTTGACGTTGGAAATTCCCGATAATCAGCCGATACCGCAAGTACAACAAGGTAATGATCCTGAGGCTAATGATCCCGAGAAAAATGAGCTCGAAGTGCCGGCTGACGCTTTTGTTGTAAGATATAGTGTGGTTGAAAACCATTTGCCGAAAGGGCGTGGCCGATGCTACATACCTACTACCAGAATACTCTCTCGTGCCTGAAAAAAAGTCGATCGTCTAGCACTTCCACATTTGTTCACTGAGAGCTTTCTATGCCAAAGTTCCCATTTATGGATTCGTATAATTGTGTGGCCGGTACAACGATACTCTATTCCCAGGGAAGTCGAGAAAATTTCCTACCTGTAAATTTCCTGGACCGTACCGGTAATCGAACTCATGCACCTTCAGAATGGCCTTGCTTCGCAATCCTACGCGCATACACGCAGAGCTTTGGATGGCCCTAAGGAAGGCCGAGGTGGTGTTATGGCGGGCTTTTAATTACTCGGAAAGCTGGGAGCTTTCGGAACGTGTACAATAAATGATGACGTCAATTTCAACATCCACTTGCTAGTTCCTCTGCAATTTTACTACCTGTGGTTTTAATTATATATCAGAATGGTCAGAATTCCAGGCTCATCCCTTTTCCCTTTCTCGCCACGAAAACAAATTCAACAATTCTATCCCATTTTCAACTCCAAATGTCAAGGCAGTATGAGGGATACAGTATCCCCACCGATCGTAAGGAAACGGCCAGGTGTTTTCCATAGATCGATAGATGGCAAGTATGTATGTAATCTCTAATCTGCTTTCCCTGGTGCATTCAACTTCGCTTACAGCCACCCGTGATGTGTACGGTCAGCTTTACATAGCTATGGGTCAACATATATGTGGAGAGAATTTTTCGAAGAAACTTTTTTTGTTTGTGCTTGGAGGCAATGTATTATAGGGTAAAGAATGCAAAAAAAATAAAAAGTGAATTTTGGTCGTCTTGGCGCTTACGTCAACTATGCATCCCAGGGCAGTACTATGCTTCTTATATAAAGGCAACAATCTCTTCTGGAGACACTCAGATCGATAGATTTCCGCATTTATAGTTCCGGTAGTGTAAAAAATGGTTGACTTCAAACCACAGGAACATATTGCTTGCCATACCAGTACCTTTCGACCGAATTTCTCCGCTTGAATCGACCTGTCCGTATCGCTCACATCCTTCCCCAACGACGGCAGTAAAGTATTGTGGACCTGGAAGGGTTTTTGAGCCCTCCTTTACATAGGTCTCATCGTCCATCAAAACGCATGCATCCGGACGCTGCAAAAGACGCGAATACAATTTCCGGGCCCTTGTTGCTGCTCGCTTCTTCTGTTCTGCACTTTGTTTCGAGATTTTCTGCTTCTTGTAGGTCTTCAGGTGGTTTCGCCTCTTGATACGCTGGATCATTCCGACACTCGTTCCTGCTTTTTTGGCCAAATCACGTATTGACATTGATTTGTTCTTCATGATTAGAGATACCACTTTCTGCTCCAGTTTCGGGTTGGAAGAACCGGGTTTTCTGCCTCTTCCTGGTAGCTCATCCAAAGAATAGTGTTCCCCAAACTTATTAATGATGGTTTTAACACTCGCATAATGAATTCCAAACCGCTTCGCCAATTTTCGCATAGTAATACCCTTCCCACTTAGCCATGTGTCCAGAACCTTAATTTTCACTTCCTTTTCAATACGCGACATTTTGAAAACGCAGAATTTGAACCGCACAAACAAGTAAACAAAAGAAATCTGACAGTCAAACGCACAGCATGCAGTGTTCAGAGCATAAAAAACCATCACAAATACATGCGTACAACGCAAAAGTATGTTGATAGCTTATATTTGATACACTCCTTAGTGTTAAAATTCCTCTTCTTCATAGCTCGAGCCATTGAAGAATAAGATGTATTGTCAAACGCTCCTTCGATATCCAAGAAATAACAAATTGTATTTCTTTTACTGACACAGATTTTTCGACATACTCCTTCAAAACCTTTTCCATTGCCTTCAGCAGCACTGATGAAAGACTAATAGGTCTGAAGGATTTTGGATTCATCTTATCACAATTACCAGTTTTTGGTCCCCCCCCTTTTGTCCACCAAACTCCCCCTAATCCTTCCCCTATTTCAAGTTCATCCTCTATATCTAGTGCCTATTTTTTTTTTTTTTTTTTTTTTTTTAGACGGGATGGAAAATCTGCAACCAGACACCTGAAGAACTCAGGGTGTGGGGATGAGGGTGCCAACTCCTCGACCCACTAAAAACCCACCCGTGCCTTTAGCCCTGGTCCCTCCCCGGAACCACCTTTCGGTATTACTTCGGGGAGGGGGCTATTGTGCTTGTTAAGCACCCACTATGTCTAACTACTTAGGGCTTTAGTAGTTAGGTGGTCCCTGCGACCTGCTTTTGGTCGTTTCGCCATTTTTGTTGGAGATCAAGGACGATCTGGGAGGCTGCTACGCATACCGCGTCCCAGACGTCCCGGTCTTGACACATCCTCTGGACCAAGTTATCCGGAGTCGTGTCGCGACCGCATACGGCCATCATGCCGGATCTCGCGCCGTCGAAGCGAGGACATGCGAAAAACACATGTTCTGCAGTTTCTTCGACTCCCGCGCACTCACTGCATGCGGAGGACTGTGCATGCCCATATTTATGCAGGTATTGTCTAAAACAGCCGTGGCCAGACAATATCTGCGTTAAGTGGAAGTTCACTTCACCGTGTCGCCTACCGACCCACCCGGTTAGTTCCGGGATTAGTCGGTGGGTCCACCGACCTTTGGTGGAGTTGTTCCATTCCCTCTGCCACTTAACCATGGATGCGGCTCTAGTGGTCTTTCGGATACCTCTTGTTCCACGTTGCTCGAAGCACTCTACGTCCTCTTTTATGACGATGCCTATTGGCATCATCCCCGCTAGGACGCAGACCGCGTCGCGTGATACCGTTCGGTATGCACTCACCACTCTTAGGCACATAAGCCTGTGTGTACTCTCGAGCTTATTTGCGTAGCTCTTGGTACTCAAGGCGGTGATCCATGCCGGCCCGCCGTACCTAAGTATGGACAGGGCGACACTGGCCAGGAGTTTACGCTTACTCCCTTGCACCGCCGAGCTATTCGACATCATGCGGGATAATGCCGATATAGCCATAGAGGCTTTCTTGCAAGCGTAATCGACGTGACTGACAAAGGACAGCTTGTCGTCGATCATAACCCCAAGATACCTCAAGAACCTCTTCGATTCTACTGTGCAGTTACCTGCACTAATCGTCGCATGTTGCTCCGATTTTCGATTGTTCACCACCGTGACCTCGGTCTTATGGTGGGCTAGCTCCAATTGCCTGGAGCTCATCCATCTCTCCACAATGCCAATGGAGTGTGAGGCCGTTAACTCGACCTCCTCGATGGATTCACCACATATCTCCAGGGTGATATCGTCTGCGAACCCGACGATCTTTACCCCGCTCGGGAACTCAAGCCGCAGTACCTCGTCGTACATCGTGTTCCATAACACCGGACCCAGGATCGAACCTTGCGGGACGCCTGCGGTGATCTGCACACGTTTCTGGCCTGCCTCTGTATTATATACCAGTACGCGATTCTGGAAGTAGCTTCCGAGAATCTTGTACAGGTACCCAGGAACCTGAAGGCGTTGGAGCGAGTCGGCGATAGCCGCCCAACTGGCGCTGTTGAACGCATTCCTCACGTCAAGGGTGACCACCGCACAGTATCGTACTCCTCGCCTCTTGCGCTGGATTGCCACCTCGGCCGTCTTGGTGACGGACAGGATGGCATCCACCGTCGACTTCCCTTTACGGAAGCCAAACTGATTACTTGACAGACCGCGTATACCCTCCGTGTATGTTGTCAGTCTGTTGAGGATTACCCTCTCGAGCACCTTACCCGCTGTATCCAACAGACATATTGGTCTATATGCCGATGGATCTCCTGGTGGCTTCCCTGTCTTTGGTAGCAACACAAGGGTCTGAATTTTCCAGGCGTCTGGGAAGACGCCCTCGTCCAGACACTTTTGCATCACCACCCTGAACATTCCGGGATCCAGCAAGATAGCCGTCTTGATGGCCAGGTTCGGAATACCATCCGGTCCCGGCGCTTTGTTCACCTTTAGCGACTTTGCTATCGCAATGAGTTCATCATTCGTCACCGTCGCCTCGTCGCCGACCCCCGTTGTGCCGTTGTCGGTGCCCACGTGGTCACGGGTGTTCGGCTGAGCCGTCCACCCTTCCGTCGCTATGGCAGCGTTAAGGTCTGGGATACTGGAACGCTGGTCATGGGACACGTCTACGGCGGCGGGGGGCCATGGACTTGGGTCGTGGCTCGGAAAGAGTCCCCCAACGATCACCTGCAGCAGCTCTGATGAACGCTCGGTTGGAGCCGCCGATCCTCTGGTTTTGGCCATTACAACCCGGTAGGCGTCACCCCACGGATTCGTATATCTAGTGCCTCTGTGCATTCCTGTCTGTAAGACTGACGTAAAGTCTGCAAAGAACATCCTTCCATACCGATATTATCAGAATCCTGGCACAAGTCAAGAGTTTTCATCATAAAACATAAGGTGTCATGTGGGGTTTTAGTATACGCCCCGTCTTGGAGTTAAATATTGTTGTGGTGTACAAATTGATCAGTTGAGATAGGAGTCCAATGATGGCTTGGATAAAAAAAAACCTAATGCTTAATTTATTTCATATAACGCTTTGTGGAGCAAAATTGACAAAACTGCCTCTTTCGAATCATGCATCTTTCTCAAGATGTCTTTGCAAAAATTGCAAGAGTTGCGTAGCGCATTTTTTGCCACATTTTGAACTTTCGGATGAAGTACCTAAATTACGAAGCGATAGAGCTGTAATTTCTAAATCTGTACAGTGGTACAAGCGAAATATTAAGATATTCTCAGGGGGTGACCCCAGCGCAGTGGTTAGCATCCATACATCTCACGCCTAAGTCACGAGTTCGAATCTCACCCCCGGACAAGTTACGAAAATTACCCAAACGGTATTTGAGTGACTACGACGGGAGATGAACCAGCCCAGGGCTGAAAATCTCGATAATAAAAAAACAAAAAAATATTATTTTCAGAGGCCCAAGTGAGAGTAAATCTTTGAAAATCAAAAACCGTTAAACGGGGTGTATTTGAAAATGAGAATGATATTGGTAGTATCATCCCCATTTTCAGAGATACCTCATTTTACGGTTACCGACTTTCAAAGATTTAAAGATTTATCCTCCCATCCAAGAAAGTTATCTCGCCTCTTAGACCGAAACCGTGTGCAAAGTGTCAGCTCACTCTAGCTGCCAACATTTTTTTTTTAACACACTGCTTGGTCTGTTGATCAACATAGCTGTCATAATAACATTGAACAAATCAGATATACTTTTTTTAGGTTTATCAAACTCTGACACAATGACGATTTTCTTCCGAAGCATCAGAGGGTGTCAAAGCTATAATTCTTTCTCAAACAACAGAAGCGAAGAAGCAACTTTAGGTCTCAGCACCTCTTTATGCTGTCAAGTTGATTAAATTTCATTGCCTTATCTCGGTGTCAGCCGTGCTACCTGATGAGTAAAATATTCTTCATATGAAAATTGAATATGGTCCATCCGAGCACCGACATGAGTTTGGAAGGGGCTTAAAGTTTCACACGCTCTTGGGATGTATTGCTGCATGGGACCACCAAGCGAGAATGTCTAACATGATGACGAAGTCAGGCGATGAACTTTTTGGGAAGACATGCCTCTATGATAAACACCCACGATGATGCAACCTTATCTCTGTAATTCTTTCGTAAGTGAACGAATCTGACAGCTGTCATCTACGGAGGGCTCAAAGAGAATACAGACTTTAGGTACATGTGTTTGTGGAAACAATAATGAAATAAAATTTGTTTTTGCTTGGCCGCACAATCTAGCTTCAATTAAATAATTTTATCGGGTAGCTTTCCACGGGCTGACTCTCGCAATCCAAGCTTCGTAATCGATCGATCATCCCACCCACCCGGGTTGGAAAGTTTTACCACCACCATCCAACCGTGGCGGTGTTTTTCCTTTTTAGTTGAGAAAGACGCCTATTTCATGGATCGTTGAAGTGTTCCGGGACTGCCTATTCGCGAAGTGGCACAAATACGTCACATTACGGTTTCCTCTAGCTTCAAACTCAGCGCTTGGAATCAAGATTTATGACCTGCTTAGCTGTCAGTCCTTTAGCCAGTCAATCACAGGCTCGTGGCGAGACAGTTTCCTTCGTCAAAATTATCCCGAGCCCCACCATTATTGACTGCGGCTGGCAGCCCCAATAGCCCCCAATGCCGAAAACCCCGGGACCGGTTTAGCGGAGCGTAGATCATCTGATTACAGTTTTGATTTATGCTAAACGCTTTTCACCGTTAATTACCCTCATTAATTTTTGGGAACGGAACGAGGTTTGGGCCTCTTCTGGTGCGGTGAAATTCAGGAAATTCACCACAATCTTTCTCGGTAGCAATGCTGGGAAGGTGCCGAAAATTGATCAATGTAGTGGAAAGAACGATGGATGAAATGAAAGAAACTTAACGGTTCACGGGATGACAGAAAAATATGGGTTGAAGAGATGTAGAGTAGAGTTCTAGGAACATGGAAAGTATCGTTGAGAGAAAGTGCATGGCAAACTAAAACTTGAACGATTCAATTCGCCTACAGAGTAAACCACATTTGTGAAGATAATGATTTATCAGATGAGGTTGTTCTTACCTAATCTTTCTTATTAGAAGTGCATGCAACCCACGAATCAAATAGTGGGTGATGATATCTTTTTAATTTCCGACTGGCTGAAAAGTTCTGCTCAGCTTTTGAGTGTAGTTGAAGCATGTCAAAAACTTTTCATCTTTTGAAAATCAGCTGGATTGATAGCAAGTTGGAGTTATAGCTGAGTTTACCGTGCCAGCATTTCATTTGAAATGATTTTATCGCAGTCCTGAATTTGCACTCTTGACAGGATCTGAGCATTGTTTCAAAAGTCACAGGACAAAACCTAATTTAACTTCATTTCTTCGTCAAGTAGGCGTTTTTCATATCCCTAAGAGCACTGCCAACAATGCTGGCATCAAAGACATTAAATTCAAAATGAAATAAAGGAGCACTTCTGTTCCATCAAACAAATATTAGATACAGCGACCGCTTCTACATGTTGGCTACCTATAGGTGGTACATCCACTGGAATTAATAATTGAGTATTAAACTTTCTGGAAGCTTCTGTAGATTTAATTCCGGCAAACGTACTTTTGCATATAAAAAGTAATAAACGATCCATAAAAAATTGAAAATCGTGCCACGAAAAACGCATTTTTGACCCATAAGACTCTGGTGAATATCCACAAAAAAAATGAAATGATCCATAAAATACAGCAATGTGATCCAATTTTATAAAAAATTTAAAAAAAAAAATCAAAAATGTACCGTTTTATATCTAGGGCATGGTCGTTACAAGTGTACGGATTACCCATAAACATATTGCAAATGTTCCATAAAAGGTTCAATAACTTTTCTTAAACTTGTTAAATTGATCCATAGAATAACCTTTGTGCAATAAAATACGCATTAATATTATTGAATTTTTCCATAATAAATTCCATGACCTATAGAAGAATGAACATAAGCTATAATAATATATTAATAATTTTGTTCCTAAACCATAATATATGATCCATAAATTACCTATTTTCCAGGGGCCTTGTTTTAATACCTTAAAGATGTAATTGATCCACTGCGTTACTACTCAGATTTATGACAATCCGTTCTTTTACATTACCGGAAAAAATGCTGCTAGAAGGATTGCGGAGTTTTTGCGTAGCCGTATTGAGGATTGAAGAACTAAGGTGGCAGAAAGCGGTCGATGTTTCCGACACCGGATTGTTAACATAGCGTAGATAGATCCAGGCAAACGGCTGATCGAGCCCGGTAAATGCAAAAGAGGAGTTTTTTGAGTTGGCCGACACGATAGCGAGTTGGACGCAAGCGTCTGCACGCATCATTTAAATAAATTCTGAAACAAAGTTAATAAGTAAATTTACCTGAAGTTCTTTATGTGGAACTCTTACCAAATCTTGACAAACATTTCGCAGTTGCGGGAGATCAAATTTAAGTTCACAAATTGGTTTGTTAGAATCATTTTTTGAAGACTATGATATGTAACAAACTATCAGGGGTCCCTGGCAATTATCTATGGAAATTTACAATAATTAATAGATGATACGCACATATGTTACATTCTGTGGATCAATTTTGCAAGTTTAAGGAAAAATATTGAACCTTTTAAGTATATTTGCAATGTGTTAATGGGAAATCCGAAAAAAATTGTAATCTTCCCTTGATATAAAACGGTCATTTTGAATTTATTCTAAATTTTGTTAAAGTAGGATAAATAGAATTTACGGATATTCTATTTTATTTTTTTGTGGGTTTTCACCAGTCTTGGTCAAAAGTTTTTAAGAACGATTTTCAATTTCAGAATCTTCAGTTTAAAGGTGCAAAAATAGGGCTGCCTAGTTCTTTACGTGCACGAGTGCTCTTACCAAATTTATTGGAAAACAAATGTCACAGTTGCGGTCGTAAAAGAACGTGAGATCGCAGAGTAAGTCAGCTTTATGAAAATTAAAAATCTTCTCCAAAGTGACCTTCTTTTACAGCAATATTAAGCTGCATTCTAAAGGAACGGACAGTTAATAAATCTGAGTAGTAGTGCAGTCAAGGATCGATTTCCCTGTAGTTAAAATTTATAAAAAATTGTACCCAAAATTGGAAAACTCCGGCATAATTTATGGATCATACATATTAACTTAAGTGCACAAAATTTATTTGCTATGGACCATATTTAGAAGTTTATGGAACATTTTCAAACCAATTATGGATCATTGGCGATTTATTTATGGAATATTTTCAATAATTTATTGATCATGTACATATATTTTAGTTTACAAACGTTAAATTCTAATGATCAATTTTACAAGTTTAAGGAAAGTTATTAAACCTTTTATGGATAATTTGCAATATATTTATGGGTAATCGTTACAATTTTATGGATCATAGCCTAGATATATAACGGTACATTTTTGACATTTTATTGCTAAAACTTACATAAAGTATGGATCACATTGCTTTTTTTTATGGATCATTTTAATTTTGTTATGGATTTTCATCAGAGCTTTATGGGTCAGAAATACGTTTTTTATGGAACGAATTTCAATTTTTCATGGATCATTCCTTCAGTTTAAAGGTGCAAACATAGGGCTGCCTTTAATTCCTGATTCGGATAATGAGAGTATTTACCTTCCAATCGTGGGTGAAAGCGAAACATTACAACTTATTGTTGAGAAAGTTGCAGTTTTAGGCTTCATGGAAATAAATCACGTAAGAAATCAACAAAATTATAACTTAGATTTCTTATTAACCAATATACATGAAGACTTATATATGTGCTAGTGAATCTCTTTCTCCCTGTTTGTATGTATGAATGTAGAAAGACACCATCTTAGCGTGGGCCTTGCCCTGCATGCGGCTCCACTTAACTGAAAGATCATGCTTTGTTACCGTTCTAAATTCAACATACTGCTGTATTGAGGGCCAAAATGGGTTGGGCAGCCCTTAAGCAGAGACACTTACCGGAAACCTGCGGGAATAAGAGAATCTCCTTCCAGCAGTGTGATCCGATAAAACGAATAACAAAATATGCAATTCAGTTAAGCTTTCCACTAGATGGTTTGTTTGAAAAAGGCGCGTCAAAGTCATTACAACTGTTGGAGTGGAATGTACCAACCCAAGCAACACATAACTGTCATATTTGGTTACAGCAACTTGATTGTGACTTAATTGGGTCACATTGAAGATACTTTAACTGGTTTGAAACAAATGTGCTACTAGGGAATGATACACATCCCCTCCTAGACTCCGGCTGGCTGTCCACTTCATTGTCCAATTGCAACTTCAATGATGCCCGGATGATGCATCCCAGTATTGAAATATTTGAAACGAATGAATTATAATAAGGTTCATGCAATAAATATCAAATATTGCATATAATAAAGAAATCAGTATAAGGTCTGTATCCGCAATAATCCGGACACCTCAAAACATGAATAAAACATACATTTCGCATTACATTTCCGTCGTAGTTGTTTATTTCAGATTCATGGGATGTGTTTTAACAATTCGTGAAGACAAAACATAGTTATTCGGTATTTGCATTAAAATTTCGAACTTTGCGCTTAACTCCGTCCATTAGGGATTGCACAGACTCTTCAGAAATCGTAGTAGCCGTCTTTGTCCAAATTTGCTGGAAGTGTTTGATGTCTTTGATTCCTTGCTTTTTTCTAGAAGTCTTCCGCTTCATCAGAGCCCAATAGCTTTCGATTGGTCGTAGCTCTGGGCAATTTGGCGGGTTTGAGGTTTTTGGTACAATGTTCACTTGATTTGCTTGGTACCACTCCATCACAGTTTTAGCATAGTGGCATGATTCCAAATCGGGCCAGAACAAAGGTTTTTCTTTGTGACTTTTGATGAAGGGTAGCAATGGCTTCTGCAGACACTCTTTCTGATAGATCTCCTTGTTGATTGTGCCTGTACTGACGAAAGATTTACTCTTTTTGCCACACGTGCAAATTACTTGCCACACAAGGTATTTTTTGGGAAATTTCGATGCCTTCTTCGTTCTGAAATGCTCAGCTGTAGCATTTCTGGCCATAGCAGAATAAAAAGCCAACCCTGGAAGCTGCTTGAAATCCTCCAGGACATAAGTTTCATCGTCCATAACAACGCATGAAAACTTCGTCAAATATTCGCAGTACAAACGTCGAGCCCGTGATTTTGCTGCCAAGTTCTGTTTGTCGCTGCGATTTGGAACAGTTTTTACTTTATACGACTTAAGTCCCAAACGTTGTTTTGATTTTTGGACAAAACCAGGCTACATCCCTATTTTACGAGCCACCGTTCGAATGGAGAGATTTGGGTTTTTCGTTAATATCCTTTTCACCTTTCGGTTCATGACAGGATCAGCGCGTCCAATGTTTTTGTCACTTCTCGGTTTCCTCTCCACCGTCAAACGTTCCGAAAATGATTTGAGCACATCGTGAACAGTGGATTTAGGCAAATCCAATGTTTTTGCAAGGTCCCGTATTGAAAAGTCAGGATTTGCCGTACGCCCGTACAAAATTCGCTC
Organism: Aedes koreicus; assembly: GCA_024533555.2. Classification (NCBI taxonomy): domain Eukaryota; kingdom Metazoa; phylum Arthropoda; class Insecta; order Diptera; family Culicidae; genus Aedes; species Aedes koreicus. Next base: position 121,146 of record JAHHFK020004945.1, on the reverse strand, counting down.
GCGCACTTGTTTTTCTTTCGTCGCCATCTTGAATACTAAACATGAAATGAAACATCAATCATAGTCTTTTTCATCATAGACTCTGAGCTATACCACAGTGTAATTTTTCCTAACCAACTTATTAAATTTAACTAACATTAATAAAGGGTGTATTCGATAAAAATGGCACACACCTATATACTCATCAAAATTAAACTGATTATCGGATTTTCTTGAAATTTTCAGGGAATTAAGAACTACTAATGAGTTTTGATTTACAACATTTGTTTTATTCAATTTCGTCTCCCATCCCGAATGCCCGCACCTTCCTTTTCACTCCACCCATCAAATTTTGTACAACCGATTTTCCCAGTGTTTTTGTTGTTTTTACCCAAATTTTCTTCAATTCTAGCTCTGTTTTTATAGTTTTGGGATGTTTGCGAAATTCCGTTTTCATAATTGCCCAGAATTTTTCAATTGGACGAAGTTCCGGTGAATTTGGTGGGTTCATATCCTTTGGCACAAAATTGACTACGTTGGCTCGGTACCACTCAATACGTTTCGAGCGTAGTGGCAGGATGCTAGATCAGGCCAAAACAGAGTTGATCCTTTGTGCTTCTTAATGAATGGCAAGAGACGCTTCTTAAGGCACTCTTCCGTGTAAATCGCACCGTTTATTGTTCCGGAAGTGATGGAGGGAGCACTTATTTCACCACATCCGCAAATCGCCTGCCAGATTAGAAACTTCTTTGCAAATTTCGCTAGTTTCTTCTTTCGAACATCCTCCGGACCATCGAACTTCGACTTGGCAACGAAATATTCTTGCCCAGGAAGTTCACGGAAGTCGGCCTTGACGTATGTTTCGTCATCCTTCACGATGCAACCGGATTTGGTGAGCAGCTTCGTGTAAAGTTTCCGGGCGCGGGTTTTCGCAGTGATGTTTTGTTTTTCATTCCGGTTTGGGGCTTTTTGCACTTTGTAAACATGTAACCCAGCACGCTTCATGGTTTTCTGCACAAAACCGACTGACACCTTAGACTTTTTAGCGACATCTCGAATTGACATGTTTGGACGGTTCTTGAATTGTTGTACGACTTTCCTGGCCATTTTACTGTCCATTGGACCACTTTTACGACCACTCCCTTCCTTCCTTTGGACACTCAGACGCTCCTTGAAGGTTCTTATTACACGAGACACAGTTGTATTTGCAATTCCAAGCCTTTTAGCAATCCACCGGTGGGACGCCCCTGGATTTTGATTGTGAGTGCACAAAATTTTCTCACGGACAATTTCTTGTTTCGACGACATGACTGGAACTACTGAATGTATAACTATGAAACTTGGCAGATGTAAATAATACACTATGGATAAGATCTACTCAAATTTCTAGGTTTTTTACTCATACGATTCAAAAGTTACAGAAGATTTTCTGTATGCCATTTTTATCGAATACACCCTTTAGTATATATAATCTATGAAGCGAAAATAATAAGAGTATGTTTCTATTAGAATATAAATCACGAAAAAACAAATAATGATAAAAATTTATTCAATATACAAATAATATATATAATATAGTGAAGGGATGTTACAAAATGAACTGATAATAACAATTCTATTTTTAATTACATGTCTGTAGATTGTTGTCCTACTGCAATTGTAGAGAACACTTGTATCCAATATGAACCTGAAAATTTAGACAATGTATCAAAGACTTGAAAAAAAAATTAATATAAAATTAGTTTACAAAACTTGGTAATTCCATGGATGACCTGAAATAATGTTTCATATCAAGATTGATACATCTTAAATTTCGATATCCTGTTCCGTTTACTTGCATCGCAATAATCGTTTGTAGTGGATCTCATAAGTACTACAGTGATTTTAAGTAAAAAAATTAATTTAAATGTAATAATATACTTACATATCTTAACATAAATTAATAGAATGACGAACACACTTACACATTATTCACGGGCTCGGTTGAACATTTAGCTGAATTCACTTGGCATTTTCATATTTAACTGATAACTCGGCAAGAAATTCACTTGAAACTGAAATATCGGGTAACTCCATTACTAAACCGATTCTCGGCAACACTAGGAGCCGAGCACAAACGTTATCCAAACGTCAACCGACCAAAGCCGCCCAGCGTTGTGAGGCGAGGCTCGGCTTTTTATCTGTCAACCGCCATGCGCCATATTGTTTTCATTCGCAAGTGGAGTAAGTCGTATGTTGTTCGTGGAATTATGAATAAAGGGTGAAAATGGAGCAACTTCTCGATAAAATGCAGCAGGAAGATGTACCATATCCGGAATCGACATTTTGATCTCGATAGAGTGTTTTACGACTGCACGGTTCCAAAATACCCATCAAGGTACAGCCATTTCAAATCACTGAAAAGGCACATTTTTCAGCGACACCCCCATCCACTTCCGCCGGTATTGGACAGTTTAGACCTTCATACGGATGCGCCGGTACCCAGAAAGTTAAAATTCGATGCTGATGAATCTGTTAACCCTGCTGAATTGCAAGCTCAAGTTGTGAAACAGATGAAAGAAGAAACTGTCTCTCTTGCCGAAATTAAAAGATGCATTTCATTGGGAATGTTGCCGGTTGACAGCTGATGTGTCACAATGTGTGTGTGTGTGTGTGTGTGTGTGTGTGTGTGTGTGTGTGTGTGTGTGTGTGTGTGTGTGTGTGTGTGTGTGTGTGTGTGTGTGTGTGTGTGTGTGTGTGTGTGTGTGTGTGTGTGTGTGTGTGTGTGGGTTATTGGTTATAAGATTGAAAAAAGCTTCAAAAGCCTGGCCTGTAGTGTGTTTGGCACTGTGTGAGACTCACTCAAGCGGTAATGGGACTCGCTTCCGTGCCTAACCACTAAAAAACATTCCTTATTTCTCGCTGCTTTCTCCCCCCGGGACCACAATGAAGCGACTACTTCAGGAGGCGGCTGTGCTCAAGCACTTCTCTGTTGTCTTAGCTCTTGTCGGCGTTATTTTGTGCTGCTTTATGTGCCCATCGAGACGAGTACCGATATGGAGTAGCCGGCCGTCATAATGTGCCCTCCTTCACAGTCACCCTCGTGGGACACCGACGCTGCTTGACCGCTGATGTTCGCTCCATTCGCGCTGCAACTCAGTCATAATTTGCGTCACTACACTATTAACGGCATTCCAGGTGCTCTCCTCTCGACACATTTCCTCGATGATGTTCTCCGTATTAAGCACTGGCATCTCCCTCCGAACTTCCTCAAACCTTGGGCAATCGAAGATCACATGCTCCGGTGTTTCTTCTACGTTTCCACACACTGGACAGACGGGTGACGTTGCGTGTCCAAACCGATGCAGATTCTTTCTGAAGCATCCATGATCAGACAGGAACTGCGTCAAGTGAAAGTTAATTTCGCCATGTTTTCTGTTTGTCCAAGACGACAGAACCGGTATAAGCCGGTGTGTCCACCTACCGTTTCTCGCCGTGATCCACTCCTGCTGCCATTTCTCCATCGATGCCGCTCGCACGATCTTCCGAACACCTTTGGTTTCCATTCTGGTGTAGTGAGTGCTACAAATTGTCCTCGACCAGGATAATGTCGATAGGAATCATTCCAATGCTGGAATCCAGGCTGGCCCACCGTACCTCAGTATTGAAGAGGAAACGCTAGCTAGTAGACGCCGCTTACTACTGGTAAGTCCGTAGCTATTCGGCATGCTTCTGGCTATCGCGTTAAAAGCCTTTGCCGCCTTTTCGCAGGCATAATCGACGTGGCTGTTGAAGTTCAGCCGGTCGTCGATCATCACTCCCAAGTACTTCAGTGCTCGCTTCGAGGCTATGACATGCCCTCCCACGACGATTTCCGCCCGTTGCACCGCTTTGCAATTGCTGACCACTAGCAGCTCCGTTTTATGGTGTGCTATCTGCAGTTTAGCTTCACGCATCCAGTTCTCGACCGTGTTAATCGCTTCGGTCGCCAACATCTCTACTTCCTCTATCGTCTCGCCTAAAACTGTCAGGACAATATCGTCTGCAAAACCAACGATCTTGACTCCCGTTGGCAACTTCAGTGTTAACACACCATTGTACATTGCGTTCCAAAGCGTCGGTCCAAGGATGGAACCTTGAGGCACTCCCGCCGTGATCCTAATCGACTTCTGACCCATTTCTGTATCGTACAGAAAAACCCGGTTCTGGAAGTAGCTACTCAAAATCTTGCACAAATAGTCAGGAACCCTGATTCTGTGTAGCGCTTCGGCGATGGCTTCCCAGCTAGCGCTATTAAAGGCATTCTTGACGTCTATCGTTATCACTGCACAATATCGCTTACCTCTCCTCTGCTGCTTGAGTGCCTTATACGCGCTGTCGACGACAATCCGAATTGCATCCACCGTTGACCTTCCTTTCCGGAACCCGAATTGGTTTGATGACAAGCCATGCTCGCTCTCCGTGCACTTCATCAACCTGTTTAGGATGATCTTTTCCAATAGCTTGCCAAGTATATCCAACAAGCATATGAGTCGATACGATGCTATATCCCCTGGCGTCTTTCCTGGCTTTGGCAGTAGCACCAGCTTCTGAATCATCCACCTGTCTGGAAATCTCCCCTCTTCTAGACAATTCTGCAACACACTCCTAAACATGTCGGGATACCTCTGTAGCGCCGCTTTCAATGCCACGTTGGGAATCCCATCTGGGTCCGGAGCTTTGTTCACCTTCAGCCCTTTTGCCACTGCCAAGAGCTCATCGTTGGAGACTCGTGTACCACCAGTTGCTGCTGCAACTTCATTGCCGTACGGTGTCGGTGGCCATGCCGTAGGGTCAAGCTGCGGGAAGAGACCATCCACGATCGTCTTCAGCTTGTCCGGGCATCCTTCAACCGGTGACGCTTGACCCTTAAACTTTGCCATCACTACTCGGTAAGCGTTGTCCCAGGGATTTGCATCGACATCTCGACACAGTTCTTCGAAACAGCTGGACTTGCTTCTCCGTACTTCTCGTTTTAATGCGGCTCTGGCCACCCGTAATGCCACCCTATGCTCTTCTCTATCCGCTTCCGTTTTTGCTCGCTGAACTCGCCTTCTGGCTTTGAGACAACTAGCTTGAAGGTTACTGAGTGCCTCGTTCCACCAGTATACTGGGCGCCGTTCGTTTCTTGGCTTCAACTTCCTCGGCATGGTGGTATCACATGTCGCAGTCAACCATGCTGTTAGCTCTTCCGCGTCCGAGGGGGCATTTTCTACACGCAGTGCTTCTGTAAAGAGGTCGCTATCGAACTCCTTTGTCTTCCAGTTTCGTTCGCTCGTATTGATTCGTCGTACTGATACTGAGTTCCCTTTGACGATTGTGTACCTGATCGCCTGATGATTGCAATTTGTGTACTCCTCGCTCACTCTCCAATTCATGTTTCTCATCAGCGATGGACTGCAAAAAGTAACGTCTGTAATGGACTCACGCCCATCTCTGCGAAAAGTGCTGACGGTGCCTGTATTGACCAGCTGAACCTCCAACTTTACCAGCGCTTCCAGAAGGCTGAACCCACGGGCGTTGGTACATCTGCTACCCCACACTTCGTTAAAGTCTCCTGCGATGATGACAGGTCTCCGTCCGATCAGATGTGCGGTGAGTTTATCCAACATCTGGTGATATTGCATACAAAGACTTCATTAATTTTGGCTATCACGAAACCTTCATGCGTGCTCGAAACCACTTCTTGGATAGGATATCTACCCATAACATGTATAGCAGCCATTCCTGCTCTATCTGCCGCCCACTTGCCGCTATCCGAGGGTACTCGATACGGCTCTGCAATGATTGCAACGTCGCACGTGGTTTCCGTTGTTGACTGCCACAACAGTTGCTGCGCGATGTCACAATGGTTCAGATTTATCTGGATTATCTCAATCATTGGCTCGCCTCACTTTTTGATACACCGGGCATTTGTAGCTTCCCGTGATGTGGTCGTTGTCGTCTTCATTTGTATAGAGCATGCACCTAGGTCGTTTATTGCAGTCGCTAGCGATATGACCCTTCTCTCCGCACCTTCGACACCGATCCAATCTGTCAGGACCCTCGCAGTTTCTCGACAGGTGGCCAAATCCCATGCACTTATAGCACCGTTCCGTACCATTCAGCTGAAGAAATCCCAAAATGGAATCTTCGAGACATATTTGTGATGGACTGGAAGTGTTCTTAAAGAGGAAAATCATAAATCTATCATAACTTGTGGTAGTTTTATCATAGTTTTAAGCATGTCTTGAATGTCATTACAAGTATGTTCCGATAAAACTATCAAGTTTTAAGCGAACCTTGGGAAATAGTCTTGAGAACCTCCTGTAGTATGGGCCTTAATGGATTTTTGAGGGTTTTATGGCTGTTTTATCGATGTTATGTAGAATACCTAGTTTTATGCGTGGTTTTATCAAATGAATCTCGAAAACTTCTTCAAGTGTACCATAAAATTGAATTTGTTACTTGAGATATCATTCTGTAAAATCAAGTCTACTTCCAGTTTGCCAGCCTGTGAAGATACAATTCGGTCAAAAATGAACAAGGCACCAAATCTGACACATGTGCATAAACAGAAACGAATAGAATTCCCTAGACCCAACATGGCAAGCCAGTGCACAGTGGTTCAGAATGCGAATTTAGCTGGAAAGATACGTTTTCAGCCTAAGTTTGAAGTTGTGGAGCAAAATTGTTGTGTACAAAGTTGTTTTTAATAATAAGGCTCTTCTGTCGGTATGAATGAAAACCAGGGTGGCCCTTGTTTTCAGAGAATTCGAAAATCTAACTTTCTTATTTGAAGAAATAAAGGCATATATTGTTGTGAAAAGTTGTAGATGAGAAAATTTCAAGCAACTTTAGTCGAACAAATTTTGCTGAAGCTTTTGAAATGACCGAATTAGAGCAATTTTTCCTACGTTGCTTAGGGTGTCCCTATAAAAGTAAGTTATTTTGCTCTAACTTTTTTATTTCAAATTTTTCAGCAAAGCTGCGTTCCCATTGATTCTAGAACAATAAAAGACACAACTTTTGATGTGCTGAAATTGTTGGTATCGTAACACCAAACAAAAGTTTATAAGGCATTTGTAAAAAATAGGGCTTTTTCAAATGTTAATTTCTCAGGTTGGGGCGGACAGAAAAAATATTTCTTACCTGCATTTGGAAGTTTTTATATTATTGCGTATGATATTCGATAACTGAAGATAGATTACTTTTTTAAATTGAGTAAAACACATTTGAAGAGGGCGTAATTTTATGAGAAAATCTTATATAACTCGCTAACGGTAAAATATATCGGCAAGATTTATAGGTCAAAAGTTACATCTTTATATGTTTTAAACATCATCTGGAGACAACTTTGTTGGCAAATTTGAAATAAAAAGTTGGAGCAAAAAACTTGCTTTTTTATAGGGACACCCTAAGTTTTGTACGACCTCAGAATCGACAGTTTTTTGCATATCAACCCATGCTTTCTTCAGTTTTTTCGACATTCTTGACCACTTCAGGTCGTTTAAGAAGGTGTTCGTTCATAATGACCCAGTATTATTCTATTGGAAGTTCAGACGTATTTGGGGGGTTCAGATCTTTCGGCACGAAATCGTCATCATTCGCCTTATACCATTCTAGCACGTCCTTCGTGTAGTGGTATGATGCCAAATCCGGCCAGAATATCGTCGGACCGTCGTGAGCCTTCAGGAGAGGGAGAAACCGCTTTTGGAGATACTCTGCCAAATACACCTGTCCATTCATGGTGCCTGCGGTAACGAAAGATGAACTCCGCTTTCCGCAAGTACAAATCTCTTGCCAAATTAAGAACTTCTTGGTGAGCTTCTGTATCCGGAGGTTCTCCGGAACATTACACTTATCCCTGGCAGTCACATACAGGTTTCCTGGAATCTGGTTGAAGTCCGCCTTCACATATGTCTCGTCATCCATTACGCAGCAGTGTGGTTTCGTTAACTTCTGGTCGCACAACTTTCGGGCACGGCTTTTTGCGACCGTATTCTGCTTCTCGTCACGGTTTGGGGTCTTTTGAACCTTAAACGTACGTAGTCTAGCTCGAGTTTTGGTATTTTGCACGAAAATCTTGCTCACGTGCAACTTTTTAGCCAAATCTTTGAACTGAGGCGTTCAGTTTCCGTTTAAAGGCCCCAACCACGCGTTTGTGATCATTCTCGTTGACCTGACCGCATTTTTTCCGGAACTTTGCTTCAAATCAACAGTCAGACGTTCTTCGAACCGTTTCATGATACCAAACACCGTGGAATTCACGATTCCCAACTTTTTTTTCCGATGGCACGAGGCGCGAGATCTTTATTCTCAAAGTATCCATGCAAAAAAAAATTCGAGCACGCGCTGTTCTTGCGTCACTAGTTTGATAACTCTTGCGCACCTGATAAAGGGTGATACGGTCAAAATTTGGTCAAGGGAAAACGCGTGTAAATCGGTGAAATCGTTTATTTAAAAAATCAAATTAAATTTCTTTTTCAAGTTCAATTATATTTAGGATATATTCTTCCGCTTTTCCAAATCCGAATTGCCGGGCCTTACGCTTGACCCCTGCCATCAGATTTTGTACAGCCACCTTGTCCACCTTCTTCGCCGCAGAAAGCCAGTTTGCCTTGAACTGCTGCTCGTCCTTAGCAGTTTTTTTGGTCTTCTTTAGGTTCCGCTTGACAATAGCCCAGATTTCTCAATTCGGCGAGCTCTGGCGTGTTGGGAGGGTTCTTGTCCTTGGGAACCACCTGCACGTTGTTGGCGGCGTACCACTCCATGCCTTTTTACCGTAATTGCAAGATGCCAAATCCGGCCAAAACAGTACGGAACAACCGTGTTTCTTCAGGAAAGGCAGCAGACGTTTATTCAAACACTCTTTCACGTAAATTTCTTGGTTGACAGTCCCGGAAGCTATGAAAATGCTGCTTTTCAAGCCACAGGTACAATGGCTTGCCAAACCAGAATTTCTTTGCGAACTTTGACAGTTTCGTGTCTTGAAAATATCTCTACCTTTCCCCTTCCTTTTGCCTCTAAAACTCCTGTCCCGAACTGCTTGTATCCTTTACGTAGGTTTCTCTCCATTACCACGCAGTCAAACTTCGTCAGCATCGTCGTGTACAGCCTCCGGGATCGCGCTTTGGCCGTCGTATTTTGTTTATCATCGCGATTTGGAGTCACTACCTTCTTGTAAGTCGATAGTCCGGCTCGTTTTTTGGCTCGATGCACGGTTGTAGACGATACACCCAGCTTATTTGCGGCATCTCGGAGAGATAAGTTAGGGTTTCGCTTGAAACTAGCGGCAACTCTCTTTGTCGTCTCAGCGGCTTCCGGTTTTCGATTTCCCCCCGATCCAGACTTCCTGGCTGTCGACAAACGTTCCCCAAACACTTTAATTACATTTGTAACGGTTGATTTGGCAACTTTTAGCGATTTTGCCAACTTTGCGTGCGAGTAGCTCGGATTTTCGCGATGCGCGAGCAAAATTTTGATACGCTGCTCTTCTTGCTTGGACGGCATTTTGACAACTGAAGAGTGAATTCCAAAATCAAAATAGGAACAACATTCTACACACACACACCTTCAAAATGAGGGGTGTTCAGGTTTTTTAAATGCAAAATTGAAAGAAATACGTCAAGTTGATATTGACCAAATTTTGACCGTATCGCCCTTTAAAAGTGTTAACAATACACATTAAACTATGTCTATTCAAAATTTCAATTAATTTTACCAAACGGATCAAAAGTTAGAGCAATTTGAGTGTGTGCGGATTTTGAACGGCACACCCTTTAGATTTAAAAGACGCGTTATCAAAAGCACCTTCTACGTCAAGAAATGCTGCGAGAGCAACTTCTTTTTCGTCGAGAGAAGCTTTTATTTTTGTAACCAACTCAAGTAGGGCGGTAACTGTAGATCCTCAATTACACGGACATAAAAACTACACGGACTTGTGTCCATTTGGGAAGGAGTTTACTGCCCACTCAACTTTAAGTCTTGTAAAGATGAAATTTGAAATAGCTGAATTGCTGCTTGCAGTCCTGATTGGCCTGTAACTTTCTTCAACTTTTGAACCTTCTCAATCATCACTTAACACTTAATGTGAGCCTGGAAAATGAGTATCCATTATAATTTTAAGTGTTTCTTTACATTTTTTTTTAATCAGTTAGGCTCAGGCATGTGTAACACTTTGCGGAGCCGATGTTCAATATTGTAGCTAACAATGTTTTATTTTAGTAAATTTGAGTGCCAATTACTCGTGGCTAGCTCGAGGTTAATGGGTCACATTATCGTTTGGAAGCGGCTAGGCAGGTAACTTATTGAAGGTATTATTTGCTGCTCATGGTTGCGACATCTACCAAATCCACGGTCCCTGTAGTCCGTTTCAGGAACCAAGCCGCAGATGGGTGACCACTGCTTGCTGGGCAGGTGAAGGGAAGCACGGAAACAAAAGGATAGTATAACTGGGACAGTGGCAGTGAATTTACTAGACTGGAGGGGAGGGGGTGATGACATTACACATTGAGCTCAGACAAACAAAGGAATTCGTAGATCGCTTGCATGTAGGGGAGATCACGCATTCCCAAAACATCTCTTACCTCGCGGAAGGGTTGTCTACCTCGGGCCACTAGGGTATCCAATAGTCGTGCTCTGGAGGCATCATTACCCGGGCAATGCCAAACTGCGTGATCGATGTCATCATAACCGGTTCCGCACCTACATATGTTGCTATCGACAAGGTTAATTCTGTAGAGATGTGCGTCTAGCGAGTAGTGGTTGGACATAAGTCTTGACATCACACGAATGAAACCGCGACTTACATCCAGACCTTTGAGGACTCGACGCAACATTAGGAATAATGGAATGTAACCAACGCCCAAGAGAATTGCTTGTCCAATCGTTTTGCCAATTTTGAAGAGAACTCTGACGTACTAATGGGAAAGTGTTTCTTTAGTATTAGATGTAAAATTACTATTTGTTTTCTTTAAATTTCCTAGTCCATAAGAGGGGTACTTGGAAAGTGTTTTTTGTAGCTTCGCTACATCTAGAGCTTGCTCTATGTTTTCGCAATAACAGCTCCAGGTTCTTTCTCGTGATTTTCTCAATTCTTTAAAGTAGACTGCAAGGACCTATTTTTATAAAGGTCCCATTGTCCAGACGCTTTTGCATGATTGAAAAACTTCCGAGATTGTTTCCTTAAGTTGTTTAATGTTCTATTCTACCAAAGAACATCTCTTTTTGAGAACTCTTCCTTGACTGGACAGCTAGCATCATAAGCCTGTATTATTTTCCCAGTGATATTTTTTGCAGCTCTGTCCACTTGTTTCGTTATTTCGATTGTATTATTAAGTGTTATATTCCCAGATTGTAATTTCGACAAATATCTTTCCCAGTTTGTATTCCTACGATTTTTGTAGACTACTTTGATTAATTCCCCAGCATTGTACTCAAACATTAGGGTAACGGGATGTAATGTTAGCCTATCGCCTTCACTCGGCCTATGTGCCAAATATGTCATTAATTTAGCGATAATCAGTAAAATCTTGTTGCTATTAGGATAACCAATGTAGTCCAAAGCAAGTGAAACAATATGAATCAACATATAGTTGTTCACTTCCGCGTAAATTTTTATTTCCTGAACTTCATGATTTCACTGGTTAAGCTGAACTCCACGATCTTCAAGTGATCTAAATTTGGCTTAATTGAATCGCTAAACCGAGTAAAACAGTCTAGAAATACTGAGAATAGTTACACGTTACAAACTAACTATCGACATAGATAAAATAACAATGATTTTACAAGAAAAACCTAGACGTAATGTTGGGGACATATTTTTTTGTATGTTCTCAACTAAAGGGCGATACGGTCAAAATTTGGTCAATATCAACTTGACGTATTTCTTTCAATTTTGCATTTAAAAAACCTGAACACCCCTGATTTTGAAGGTGTGTGTGTGTAGAATGTTGCTCCTATTTTGATTTTGGAATTCACTCTTCAGTTGTCAAAATGCCGTCCAAGTAAGAAGAGCAGCGTATCAAAATTTTGCTCGCGCATCGCTAAAATCCGAGCTACTCGCACGCAAAGTTGGCAAAATCGCTAAAAGTTGCCAAATCAACCGTTACAAATGTAATTAAAGTGTTTGGGGAACGTTTGTCGACAGCCAGGAAGTCTGGATCGGGGGGAAATCGAAAACCGGAAGCCGCTGAGACGACAAAGAGAGTTGCCGCTAGTTTCAAGCGAAACCCTAACTTATCTCTCCGAGATGCCGCAAATAAGCTGGGTGTATCGTCTACAACCGTGCATCGAGCCAAAAAACGAGCCGGACTATCGACTTACAAGAAGGTAGTGACTCCAAATCGCGATGATAAACAAAATACGACGGCCAAAGCGCGATCCCGGAGGCTGTACACGACGATACTGACGAAGTTTGACTGCGTGGTAATGGACGACGAAACCTACGTCAAAGCCGACTACAAGCAGCTTCCGGGACAGGAGTTTTATACGGCAAAAGGAAGGGGAAAGGTAGCAGATATTTTCAAGCACACGAAACTGTCAAAGTTCGCAAAGAAATATCTGGTTTGGCAAGCCATCTGTACCTGTGGCTTGAAAAGCAGCATTTTCATAGCTTCCGGGACTGTCAACCAAGAAATTTACGTGAAAGAGTGTTTGAATAAACGTCTGCTGTCTTTCCTGAAGAAACACGGTTGTTCCGTACTGTTTTGGCCGGATTTGGCATCTTGCCATTACGGTAAAAAGGCCATGGAGTGGTACGCCGCCAACAACGTGCAGGTGGTTCCCAAGGACAAGAACCCTCCCAACACGCCAGAGCTCCGCCCAATTGAGAAATACTGGGCTATTGTCAAGCGGAACCTAAAGAAGACCAAAAAAACTGCTAAGGACGAGCAGCAGTTCAAGGCAAACTGGCTTTCTGCGGCGAAGAAGGTGGACAAGGTGGCTGTACAAAATCTGATGGCAGGGGTCAAGCGTAAGGCCCGGCAATTCGGATTTGGAAAAGCGGAAGCCTAACTGAATATTTTTTCTGAATTTTATACTAATTGAACTTGAAAAAGAAATTTAATTTGATTTTTTAAATAAACGATTTCACCGATTTACACGCGTTTTCCCTTGACCAAATTTTGACCGTATCACCCTTTATGGCATGATGTATCAACAACGTAGTAAGGAGGTTGTTATTGGTAAATGTTTAAGTGGAAATGAATGAGCTTGCGGTTGTTTATATTCAAATAGCTCATCTTAACACAAACCGGAGGAACAAAATCATTGTATAGTGAATTATAACGTTTTCATTATTGAATGGCTAAAAATAAATATGGGAAAAAATAAAGTTTTTCGAAACAGTTTTTTTTTTTTTTTTTTTTTAAAAAATTTTTATTAAAAAAAAAAAAAAAACCCGCCAATAAATAAAACCAAAAAAAAAAAAAAAAAAACCGTACAAAGACTGCATTTAGTAATAAATTTTGTAACGTTTTTAGCGTTCGTGTGGAATGAAGGCACGAACGACTACCCATCAGCTCTATCGAAAGTGGATCAACAACCCAAAACATATAATTACCGAATTTGAAACCTCATTTTATTTTATTTCCTCCTCTCGATACATAGACATCACAAACAATAGCCTACTCTTCCACCCTACGCGCCTCCTAATTCATCTGCGCATTACTTAAAGTCTAACATTTTGAGTACTCACGGGCCCGTTATCTATACTACCAGCCATCTGCATCGCTGCTCGTATCGCCGACGCAGAACTTGCGGTCTCGATGACGCACACCACCATACAACGCCATGCAACACCATTCGCATACGGGAGAGTGGGAGCGCACGCAACTACCACCCTGAGCAAGCGTACGTTCCTCCTTGCATTGTACACACACACACACACCGACTCCGTATCTTGTACCGCTCTCTGTCGTCACTTGACCGATGGTGTTGAACAACGCAACAACGCCACTCACTCGCCGTCTGTCCCTTCTCTCCAGGCACTCTTCTTTTCGAGACTGATTGGTACTTCGGCTTCTGTCGTGCTTACACCGCCCTGTGGCACGCTTCACCTCAGATGTCGAAATACGCGCTGAAAACAAAGCCCTGAGGCCAAAAGCACATTACTATTGGTTACACATGACGAGATTGTCTACGGCATACCTCCTTGGAATAGGAAGGCTTTGTTCTGAGAATGTGCGTGCGCCTCTTCTGCTGATGTGTGAGTGCCCCCGATGTCGATCGTCTCCTCCTGTGTGACTGTGCCTGTCGGCTGGTTGACCGTACGAATAAGCTTGCACCGTCTACACACGATGCTGCCACGTGTATTCATATATGCAGGGCCTCTTCAGCAGTTTCGACGTCGATTTTATCTCTCCGCGTTCCTTTTGTGTGTGGGGAATTGTCTGGAAATGAGAAACAGCGGTTCTAAATCTAGGTGCTGGCCACTCAGCTCTGGGCACACTTACAAACATGCATTCCTCCGAAGGTCAAACTGCGGAGTCGTAGCACCGAGCCTAATATCGTCGGATGTCTTGGTCCGTGGTACCCGCTAGTGATGATGGATATCTGTGAATGCGCGTGGCAATGCTGTTTGATTTTAAGATTGCGTTTATATTTTACCGCACTTACAATGATCGTCTCGTCGTCAGGCACCGTTCTGTATGACCAGTATTGTAGGGTTATCTGAACGATGTCGTGCCTACCGTCGATTGGAGCCTGAAGGAAGTCGAGAATCCGTACTTTAGCTCGCCCTGATCGTGAAGTAACGCACTTACGAACCTGTCTCAGCTAAACGTCCAGTAGTCCAATCGTTTTTAGTGCACCAGATCACCAGTGTGGTACTTTCTGCAGCGGTATACAAGACGGCTCAACCGGCTTCTACGACTTCACCAACGTTCTAGTTTAGTGGAAATGGTGTGAGCTGGTGTGCGTATAGCATACCACGGGCAACGATAATGACTTTTTGCCAAGTAATCTTTTCTTCGAAATTATTTTCAAGCTAGTTTTAGAACTACTACTTACTTATAAATAATGCTTTCTAGGTATAATTTCCTTCCTAAGACTATATTTATCAAGTACTCAACATAGGCTATTTATTTAAACGTAACAATCTATCGAATGGGACGAAGTTGCATCCATGAAAAGACCCAATTTGGTGTTAATAGACCGACATTAAATCCATATCTCTCGAAAGTTTCCGACTTTATAAAATGAGTTGTGTTACTTTTCATGAAACATACTACCAAATGGCTTATCAAACCTATCTAAGCAAGTATTACTAGCTAAATATCGCTTCCGGCTTAAATACTTTATGAGTTATAATAGAAAATGTAATCGATCGTTGCATAATACGCTGAAGCAAGGGACACATAGCCTATATGTTTGTGATCAGATAAAGATTTTTCATCTGAGACATGCCAGTATTTAATATTCGTCGAATGATTTGGACTACAGATTATTTAGTCCAATACTTCTTACCTAGTTTTTATTACAAATGTAGGTTGATCTCCTTTCTTACATTAATCGGTGTTATTCGAGGATATGTATTCTAAAAGATCTTCACCTCTTTTATTTACGTCAGTGCTTCCCCGAATTCTGTGATAAGAATTTGCATCACATCCGACGATAAAACGTTTATCATTCATTTTGTAATAACTAATGAAAGCTGTCAACTCGGATGGGGGTACCGTATCCACATCTCCAGAAAAGTAAACAGAAGCTAAGTACCGTGAAGTACCCTAATTCTGCGCAGCGCCTAATTAGGCACATTTTGCCAAAATGTTGCAGTTAATTGCAAAATTATCAAACTTCAAATCAAATCTATTTACATGCAGATCTAAATTCAAAGAATATTCAACTAAACATTAGTTTGGAATGTTTTAAAATGCGCAAGATTAGGGCATTAGGTGCGCAGAATATAGGTACTCCACGGTATGCTTCTGTTTTACCTTAAAGGAACACATTCGATTCCTCCTTTTATTAAAATTGCTGTTCATGGTTTTGGATTATTGTGATCATAAATTAGTCTAACCTGCCTGCATTGCTATTCCAAGAACTTGGTTTTTATGAACCCAAGGCTCTTGTATCAGCCTTACACTTACAATATCCTATTAAAAATCATCGGCAAAGCACTCCGGTTGCTCACTTGGATTAATTTGGAGAAATTTTATTGTACAGTTCATTTCATATTAATATGGATCCTATCGATTGTTTCATTCACTCATCATAAATCACCTGATGATTGAATTAACTATCCATCTGATCCTTTGATGGCCCAGAATGTGATTGGTGGTATGAAGATTTCAATAATTTCCGATCCTGTGAGGGCCCATATGAATTTCAGTCGTCTAGAGACCCAGAAGTAGTCCGGTCCTTTGAAGGCCCGAAAGCTTTTTGGTCCTTTTAAGACCCGAATGCTTTCTGGTCCTTTGGAGGCACAGAAAAGTGTTGGTCCTTTGGAGGGCCCCATTGAATTTTGTCCATTGGAATCCCAAAAAAAAAATCCGGTCCTGTGATTGTTCTGAAGAACTCCGGTCCATTGATTTCCCGTAACCCTTCTGGTTCTTCGAGAGCCTCGAGTAACCCTTGGGACTCAGATTAACAAGAGTTCTTCGGAACCCCAGAATGGTTCTGTTCATTGGAGATCCATTGCCGGTCTTTACCTCCCGAGAGCCCAGAGTTTTGTTTTTTATGCATTTTTAAAGCAGCCAAGTTTCCGTACGTTCCACTTGTTGACTAGACACTAAGGTCCTGTTGACTCGCAGAATTTACTCATTTCGCGTTAAGTATCATCATTTGAACATGAACTTTTCCTCATGCTTAGGCAGTTTATTATTCCGGAAAATTTTATTTAGTTTTGAGTCACATAAGGATGTCAAAAAACGCTGATTTTAAATGTTAGTCACATTTGGATTCACCTGGATTGTTTTTTTTCTGGAATAGCATCCCCCATTAAAACCTCACACTCAACAGCAAACAGTACGAAACAAATTTGGCTGCTCACTGTTTAACGAATCGATAAATTATTTTTATTGCTCTCTCGATTTCCACTGTCGAAATTGTGCTCCAAGGCCTAGATAGGCGGACGGGTAGATTTATGCTGATTGGAATGGACGCGTGTTCGGCTGTGGGCCTGGGGTTCGATTGCGAGTAATAGGACAACGCATAGTACACGATACACGGTCAGTCAGTCTGGCCCAACCTGGGGATTCACTGTGAGTTCAGTTCGACGTCGGTCTATTCGTGCGGTTTTGATAGAAAAAAGGTACTTTGCTGCTCGCATTCCCTACTCCCATGAGGGACGGTCCACAGTCAGGCGGAAGTCCTGTGGAATGTAAATTGATTTCCAATTGATTTGTGGTTCAAGCTAGAGAAGAGGCAGGATTGGGAATTAAAGAGGCACTGCAATGGCTGCTTGAAACGTGCTGATCCTGTGAATGCCCCAAATGCCTGCAGCAATAGCATGCCAAAATGGAACAAAAAGGTTGGAAGTGGAATTGCGATTGAATTGGTTCTATTCAGGCGCTGTTTTTTTCTATTCGTTATTCTTGTTTAAATTCCGGCATATTGCAAACTATATTGCATAAGCGAAAGTTAATTGAGGACTCTACATAAAATAGTCATCAACTGATTTGAGCGACTGAAAATATATTGCCGTTAATTCCGCTGGTGACATCTCGCGTTGACGAAAAGCATTGGATCTGCTGCAGTGTTAGCGCTGATGAAACAGTCTAGTTTGTTACTTGCTCCAGTAGTGTTGGGAAAATTTCGGGAATGCGCTGTGCGTGTTGAAAATAAATACCTCCTCGATAGCATGCGTTTTAATACAGCTTTGAAACTAAAATGTATTACTATGGTTATCTTTTGTTTCTCAATGACCGAATTAGTCCTACTTACGTTTTGGTGTTCTTTGCTGGTTGTTATGCAAACATAATCGCAGCCTTTATTTCCCGTTTTGGGTCCTGTTTTAATAAATTAAGTTTCAATTATTTATTCACAGTGGGATATATACACTATACTTTTCTATCCAATCTTTTTCCTCAAACAATTCACTTTAAACTTCTTCTTAATTCAAATTTAAATGCTTCACACTATCTACTTTTTATGCCTACTTTCTATAAAAGCTAATAGTGAATAGTAAATTTCTTCCTTTTATCCTCTTATATTTACTTCTAAAGCTGACATCGATGCCTCTCAGTCAGCTGTCATGCCTGACATGCTGCGTACCGATTCCACTCAGCGGTGTAACCCGGACTCACTACAAATCCGGTGACTACTGCACAGTGGGTTCGCCAACAAGCAGTATTGCTGAACAATAATTCATTCGTAGAAGAACCAGGAGTAACTTATGAAGAAATCCAGATGATTCCAAGCAACATTGCCAAAACCATCCAGCTCTAATGAGTTTTGTTAAATTTTATGAAACCCACTAGAAACCAATTTGGTTTAATTGTGGCACCAAGAGGTGCCAGTAGCCTTCATATTTTAGTTAGGTTTGTGAAAACCTACAAACCTTGTTTTCTCAAATTCCTTTTAATTCTTATCAACGGTTTTATTTCGATTTTATGAACTCGTAAAATGCCGTTTTGAAATGCTGTTTTAAGATTTATTCATATTATCTTATTATGGTCAGTTGAAAAAGCGTTTTAAAACCATTTTGCCTCCAGTAAATGCATGAAACGGCAAATTGGCATTGAGGGAAGTCATGTGGTTTTTAAACTGCAAAAAACGTGACCAATCAGTTCAATTAGACCAGTTTTCCAGTCGTTATACTGAAATACAAGATATAATTGAAATGTTGAAAAATAAAGGCACCAATTTAAATGTAATGCAAATAAACTGTAGTTCAGAGACCAATATCTGCATTCTTTCAGATAACCCTATTGAAATCCATACATTTTCAGGAAATTCATGACTAATTTATCGAATAAATTTGATTTGATTTTGTTTTTGTTGTTGTTAGCTCGCTTAATTTCCGAGGCGCATTAATTTTCGGCTCTAATCAGGCCAATATTCACCATAAAATTAAATGCGCATTTGATTTGGAGCATGATCCGGTGTTAAAAACGCAATTTGTTGTTGATATTTTGCAATCAAACAAAATTTCCCGCATTACTAGAACTTTTTTGTTGGATATTATTTGCTGCTAGATGAATCAAAAAAGCAAAGAATCGAACAAAGCAGCACACAAAAAATCCGACCACGATATCACAGTCAAGTTTGACAGCTGTGGTCATTTGGCCGTAAGTTGGTTTTATTGCAGCCTACTGGTTTTATGGAGGTTCTCTGGTGGTCATAACATCTTTAACTAGAACATTTTCAAAATCTCTATGGTCTTGTAAAGGTTTTATTAACTTGTTTTCACAACTGTCTATGGAGTGGGCCACTTTGTACAGATTTCGGTTTTAAAGAAGCATAGAGGAGGTGTTGGTAGACAAAACAGTTTTGAATGTAGTTTTATCAACAAAGCCGGGAGGAGTGCTATACGGCTGGAATAAAACTAAAATTGTAACTTGGGGAAGCTTATATGCATAATTGCACCTCGTAGTGAGAGTATCCCAAACAAATGTGACTTAAAGGGCTTGATTACTAGAACAAAGTTAATGAAGAATGCAACGTCTTAGCTAGTAAGACTCACGACATATTGCAATAACAAATCTGAGGTTATGGGACCAGTTTTAGGAAGGGCTTTACCACTAGGACAACTGAAGACTGATATGTCCTAACTGGTGAGGGTCTCGAGATATCAGAGGATTAGACCAATTACCTCGTATCCCAAAGCGTTACTGCACTCATGATGTGATGATGATGTGATGAGAACCCACCATCAGTGCAAGGATAACCTAAGTTTTGCAGGACTATCTTCAGCAGGTTGCCCCGAGAAAATAGCCTGCGTGATGGCTTGGCGTAGCAGGGCCAGTCAATCTCAATGAGGACCTTCGGAAAACTACGACCAGAAGGTCGCGTGTCTTCACATGACAAGGGACTGGCGACTCCACGAACCCTTGTCCAGTCAACAAATCCTTCGACTGCCTTAGGCTACCCCGCTCCCTTAACCTAACCCCCCCCCCCCCCCCCCCCCCCCCCCCCATTCCAGTTATATTGTGGTTATAGAAACATTGCAAATTTTAAGCATAAATGTTGATTAAGAAAAACTGTTAAGATACAGCCTTTTTAAAGCTTAGATTCAATTAACAAATTTATTAAAGGTTTCATTGGTATTAGTAAATGTACTGAGATATTGCAAATTTCTACTGCTCTTAGTAAAATAGTTTTTAAAATTTTAGACTTTCAGACACACCTTTCACAGTTTGTTATTCGTGTAACACTCATATGTTTTTGACTTTTGTGTTAATCAGATTCGTTGTTTATGTTAAGCGCCATGCAGAGCTTAAATAAGGAAGAATTATTATAAAGAAAAGTTTTCAATTCGATGCACTCAAGACAGGTGAAGCAGAACAGGATTCTGAAGTTGATTACTAAGAGCACCTTGTTGGGTGCAGACAACTGCCAAAGCGTCACTGCACTCATTTATAAACTCGTATGTAAAGCGCCCTAGCGGTGAAATTCTCAATTAAATCGGAATCCAATGACACACATTTGTTAGCTTAACCCCGTGCAACAACTATTCCGGAGACTATAGAGGTTTTGTGACTTGAAACAACTGAGATAGACTTCATTTCCCCCAATTTCCATAAGCTTATGCGGTTTGCCCGAATTGAACGAAACCGTAAAAATTGAGACTGCCAAGAACGAAACCGAAAAGAACGGTACCCTAATGTAATTTGATTCCACATAATTAACATCACATGTAATCAGCAATCAACGAAATTCTATGAAACATAAATCTTTCACAACTTTTTTTAAACCATCGACTGGTGTCAGCAGAAATTTTTCGTTGGCTGTAGAAAACAGTACAAAAATGTCATGACATTTTGTTTCATGCCAGTTTACTATTGCGTGTGTTAAATTTGATTGTAATAGAAAACGTAAAGTGTTTTGGACATGATGGTAAAATACAGTACAGTTACCACCACTGCTTGCGATTTTTTGGCCTGGTAGGACTGCACTGCTACCCATAAGAAGAAGCTGCAGGTGAATTAAAGTCAGACTTTGATTTAGATGCTCAAATCTGAAAGATGAAAAAAAAGGTTTACTATTTCGAAAGTTTAATTAACTTTTTCCTTCAATTTGCCTAAAAAGTGCCTGAGTATCAAGCAGGAAGGTAGCAAGCAAGGTACCCAGGTAACCAATAAGCATTAGCAGCTGCAGTAAATCAACACTAAATCTGCACTTCAGATGCTACAAACATTATATTAGCATTAAGGGGTGTACGGAATCAAATTGCGACACACACAAATATTCGGCCAAATTCGCCCGTTCAACCAAGGGCCCATTTTCAGGGAGTAAAATAAAACATGTTATGAATATTTTCTCATGTTTGTTTTATTTAATTTCAATTCCATATCCAAATGCACGAACCTTCTTCTTTACACTACTCATAAGGTCCTGTACAACATTTGGACCAACTTTGTTTTGCGTGGCAATCCATTTTTTCTTCATATCTTCCTCCGAGTTCACTTCCTTAGGATGCTTCCGAAGTGCTTGCTTCATGATGGCCCAGTACTTTTCAATTGGCCGCCGTTCCTGTGCGTTCAGGGGGTTGAGATGCTTCGGCACGAAATTGACCTCCTTAGCCTTGTACCACTCCAAAACATCTTTCGAGTAATGGCACGAGGCTAGATCCGGCCAGAACATCGTTGGACCGACGTGTGACCCCAGAAGAGGAAGTAGACGCTTTTGGAGGCATTCCTTTAGATACACCTGCCCATTGACCGTTGCAGTTGTCACGAATGGGGTGCTCCGCTTTCCACACGAGCAAATTGCTTGCCAAATCATATATGTTTTGGCAAACTTTGACATCTTCTGCTTTCTAACGTCCCCGGGGACATCGAATTTATGATAAGCAGTGAAAAACTGGAGCCCCGGAAGCTGCCGGAAGTCTGGTTTTACATACGTCTCATCGTCCATAACGAAGCAATGTGGTTTCGTCAACATCTGGGTGTAGAGCTTCCGTGCACGTGTTTTACCTACCGTATTCTGCCGTTCATCGCGATTAGGCACCTTTTGGACTTTGTACGTGTGTAGTCCTTCACGTTTTTTCGCATCTTGCACGAAAGTTTTGGTTAAATTCAGTTTCTTCGTTAGACTGAACTGTTGGGATTCCTCTTGAAAGCTTGAGCTACCCGCTTGTGATCCTTAATACCATAGGAGATCCATTTTTGCCACTTTTTTCTTTTCGATCGATGGTCAAACGTTCTTGGTACCGATTTAAAACACGAGACACCGTAGAATGTACCATTCCCAGCTTCCTGCTGATGGCACGATGAGAAAGAACTGGATTTTCGAGGTACGTGCGCAAAATTTATTTGCGCCGCTGCTGTTCTTCCGACTCCATCTTCACAACGATTGCTAATCTGAAACTGACACATTGAACTAATTTCACCCAAAATTTCAATAGAAAATACCCAACGGGTAAAAAGCTACAGCCATTTAAAAGTGGTGCAATTTGATTCCGTACAACCTTTATATCAGCATCTTATACAGCATGCTATTTGTTGCAAAGTTGTATTTCAAATGCTATTTAAATGCTTGTAGTGTGTAATAAAATAGCATTCATGAAGCATTACCATAGCATTGCAGTAAAGCTGCCGTATATTGGGCCAAAAGCGGCATTTATGTTGCATTTAAGGTGACTTAATTGCTTGATAGGCTGCCGTAAAGACGCTTTGGAACTGCTTATTGGTTACATGGGTTGTGAAATGTTACTTATATGTTAACGCCTGCATTGCCAACAGCATCTATCGCTATTGTATGCGATTTCCCAGCCACCTGGTGGTGAAGCCTCCTATGGCTTTTGCTCGAGTGAACGCAAATGGTCTTCAGCAGACGAAAAGTTTAAAGAGACGTGATAACCACCTATATCTCTCCAATCATAGTATGCCTATTGTTTACAGTCAGTCTTTGACAGCGATATCAGTTGTTTCGCAGAAGCCATGGTGAAAACAGTACAAAACCTTCGTTCGAAGAGTATGGGGCCATTTATAGCAATCGAGTCGACCGTCACTTTGCTCAACAGATCAATTTTGCTATTACAAATGTCGAGATCGACGAAATTTCGTCGAGTTGGTCGACTCAATCGGTAAGACGTGACTGATTTGTCACATTTTGTCAAGTTAGAGTTTGTTTTTATACACATTTTTTTTTTATCGGTTAGTGGTATTTGACTCAGCAAGGTAAGAAATACACTAAACCATTATTTTTTTGCAGGTGAATTAACAGAAAAATAAATTAATTCTGGCAAAAAAATTCTAATCCTATTAAAACCGAAACAAATTACCGTTAGTTCGAATGGTTCATTGAACTGATTAAAATAAATGTTGACATCGCCAGAGGCTTTTGTGGCGTGGAACCAGCAAAACAAATGCTAAAAAGAAGTGGTAGGAAATTGACCAACAACTCGATTGCACCTTGGGTCATTGGCTCTCAATGCCAGTCGGTTGCCGAACGGAGACTCAGAACAACAGTAAATGTGATGAGCTTTTGCAATAAATCTTAGAGCTCTGATTTTTGTTTCTAAAGAACTTCTAAATTCATTATTTCAGTACATTTGCACTTAAAATTAGGAAATCGACACACGAGTTGAGTGGTTTATGAAATTAGTGCTAGATTTCTTGAAGTTTAGCAAAAAAACCCTTAGTAGTTCAAGCAGGAATATCTCAAAAAAATCAGGACCAAACATCCCCAAAATTGAAAAATTTGAAAAATTCCAGAGGTTTTGGTGCTTTTCCCAAAAATTCAAGATGGACCTCCAAGAAGTCCAGGAAAAAACTTTCCCAAAGTTCAGGAGAAAACTTTCCAAAAGTTCAGGAGAGGAATCTCCAGAAGTTCCGAAGGAAATTTCCCAAAAGTTTAGTTGGAATAACTCATAAGTGCTCGAAAGCTTTCCCGAAGTTCAGAATGGAACATTCTAAAATTTCAGAATGAGGCTCTCTCGAAGTTCAGGAATTCATAATAACTCAGGTAGATACTTCTGAGAAAGAAGTATAAAGGGTACTTTCTTGTAACTAAAGCAGGATTTGGTTAGTTATTCAGGAACAAACTTCTCTGAAGTTCAGGAGAAAACTTCTCAGAAGTTCCAAGAAAACTTCCAAAAAATTCAAGAAGATTTTTCAAGAAATTCTGGAGAGAAGTATCCCAATGTTTTGGAGTAAGTTTCCTCACAGTTCAGGATGGGACTCATCAGAAGTTTGGACAGTAACTTAGTTCACGAAAAAGAAACTTATCAACTGTTCCTGGAAGGTTAGGTTGGGTTTTCAGATGTGAATTTACAAGAAATTCAGGAGTGAAAAAACTTCCCAGAATTTCAGCAAAGAGGTTTGTCAAAGATTAGGAAAGAGCTTCCCGGAAAATCAAGAGCTAATCACTGACAAACAGAAGAAGTAGTCTATACAAAAATCATTCATATGACCATAATGATATTCATTGCTCATGACACCATAATAAAATATGGTAAACACCATCTTCCCAACCGTTCACATCGTACTTTGAACTAGGACACATACTCATGTAGGAATTACATTTCCTTGGTTTCCATCTTACCTCTTTTGAGTGATTTTATCACTAAGAAAACTTTCCTGAAGTTTAGCAGAGAAGTATAAAAAAAATTCCAAGAAGTTTTTCAATACATTAAAAAAGTTTCGAGAATTCGTTCTAAATTCAGAGAATCCTCTAAAAAGTTAAAAAAAAATTCTGAGGAAAAAGATTGAATGCTTTACCAGAATGTCAGACAACTTCGAGATAAAATCGTTGTAGTGAGAACGATCACTACGTATCTATACAGCAGCCATTGAATGTTAAATGTTTAAAAAAAAAAAATTCTGTCTATTGCTTCAGTATCGTCACGCATCTTTTGAATCATTTTTGAAATAGATATCGACTTGTCTTCTTATTAATTAATAACTTCCTCGAAAAAAAAATTCAATTCGCAACTTTGGAAAACGGTCCCCATGAGCATTTCTGAATAACATACCTATTAGAGTTAATCACAAATCAAGAGTGAAAAATGAAAATATTCACGCTTCGACTGTCAAAAATTACAGCAAAATTGATGAGTGTCCTGAATTACTGCATGATATAATATATTATAGACATTTTGAAAAAACTTCCGTTTACAGTCGAGTTCCGTTGCCGTTTCGATCAGTTTCAGTCAGCTTCTGTAATGCGCAATTTCGCTCGACTCGACAGTGACAAGTGTTGAGTCGAGTTTCTCGACTCGACTTCTATAATTAACCCCTATGTTCTGCACCCCGGGCGAAGAAATTCATGCCGATGGGATATAGCAGATCATTTCCTTGCTGGACAAAGGAAGTGCATCGAGAGGAAACCTGGTTCCAGTGGTCCGGCAGTCCTGTTCAACCAGAAGGTCCAGCAGGAGCTCAAGCGCAGATCCAGGGGAAAAGTTAGCCGAGAGGTTGGTGCAACCGGACATACCATCAAAAATATCTCCAGTCCATGGACATTGTCATACGGAAACGCAGGTCCAATTCGGCCGTCTCGGAGCAAAGGACTACAATGGTCAAGAAGAATTTCCGGGCCATGCGCGATGCGATGGTGATGTGAATTATTAGATAAATCTGACCCTGGGCGGCGACGACTGGCAGGCGCCCGGATATATCAAGGATATATACCACCCAGGCTTAGTTGCCTGAAGAATTAGGAGTTTTACAGTATCAAATACTTTATGGAAGAGACCGTCTTCATCCAGAAGCACCATGTATAGGCATCGGCCCACTACGCCAAAATGTCGTTGGAAGAGAACCCACTGAACGTTCCCCAGCTGCGACCAATCAATAATTCTAGTCGACAGTAAATGCCATTTAGGAGCACTCACAATCTGTTGTTTGCTGACATATTACCCTCCTGGGAAACACAGTTCTTGATAAACTAATCCATCACAACTAATTCAATTTCAAATGTGTGCCATCCAATTCTTCGGAGATCAATCTGGCTCAGATTTATGGCGAACAGCACAAAAATCTCAATTAGAAAAGTTCCGTTCCCATCACTGACGGGATCAAGATGGAGCCCAAGCAGCTGCATTCGAATTCTTCCTGGAAATTCCTCATCTAATCGTAGAACTTACACAACATTGTTTTCAAAGTCCATTATTCCAACTTACTGCACCACCTGTTTGCCAGCTGACACCAGTTTCCATCTGGAGTTTCAAGGTCCATGTCAATGAAATATTTCCCTCGGAAAGTGGGACAAATCCGCCCGAACAACTTTCTTCGTCTTCCTGTTCCCGTGTTCCTGTGAGAGTCGAGCACAACCTGTATCGAAGTAATGAAATTCTGAACATACTTGCGCGTCACATACACACATCCTCTCGACTGACATCTTCACCACCCACTCTACTGAAACTGGCACGGCACGACAGTCAGTCAGTCTGCATCCGGTCCAGAGGGATACTTCCGGCAGAGCACCGAGCTATCTCTTCCCAACTTGCCTTCGGTGGAGAATCTCGAAAAAGTTGTTGACTTTGAGCAAGCTACTCGGAATACATTTTTGAACAGTTGGAGAGAAATTATTCAACACACACACACAACACTCTGAATCCCAGGAGCACATGACAAGAGCATGGGTGATGAATTTTATATGTTATTGTATCAGATTTGTTCGGCAAACAATTCTTTCCTCGTCCGGATGTTCTCTCTACGATAATTCTTTGGTTTTCCACAAAAAAAAAATTAACCGGATGTGCACAAACCATAGGGATTCTAAATTCAATAATTAATCCCGAATGAATCGCCGTCCGAATGGGGTTCAGGACCCAAACATCAAACGTTCAATCGACGATGTGGTGTGCTGGGGCAGAACAGTCATGGTATCGAATAATTTTTCCACCTCGGTTGAGATTGGATTTTGTGGAGCGTTCATCCAGGAACTTTGCAGCGCTGCCCGTTGTTGCTCCTCTGATTGGCAAATCAAATGGTTCGGTTGGATTGTGTGCTCTGATGGTTACACGGACGAAACATTTCACATGATGGGAGTGCTAGCTATACTTATTCGTGATAAGTTCAATTTGACATCAACCGGCTGAGTACGTGAACGTGTTGATATTTTATTCTGTTTGCTAATCTCCGGTAGAAGATTGATGGTGATGCTGATTTGGTAATTGAACAGACTTTGATCTTTCGGTATCATTGGTAGGGAAATGTAAATTCATTAGTTTGCAAATCGAATCACGTGTTTCCATGTGAAATGGAACACTTGTAGGATAGATAACTATACAGTTTGAAAATATGTTGTGATTTTCTGCGATTGGAATGCTTGATTTGGCAAAAGTTTAATTTTTCATGAAAGGTTTAGGAAAGGTATTGCCTGGATCAGACCTATCGTATAAAAGACTGCAATTTTTTTTTTGCAAACGCTCACATTGGTTTGCTATTGTTCGGAAGGAAATTTTACTTGACTGTTAAAATTCATTGTTTTTCACTGTGTACGAACTTCATGATAAAAGTCCATTTTGGGCCTACGTTCCAGCTCGTTACATCTAATAAAATGATAATTTCAACATAGTTGAGTGAATTATTCGTGCTATGAAGCCGAACAAACATTTTGATGTTTTAGTTCAGCCAGGGAGGATAATATGACGAACGAAAACTTACCGCTTTGCTATGTTGGCAATCCCACCCAATTGGAAAATGGCACGAAGTAATTGTTCATTCACAGCACTTCTCATCATTCGACGATTGGTGTCAGATCCAACTTGAATAGTTAGATCGTGATTGTGCTGCTGTCGCAGCCGTTCGCCAGCTGAATGTGCTTCTAGTTCTTCCTGAGATCTTCCTGGATGAATTCGCTACGCATGTGCTCGAAGCTGTTCATCCGCTTCGATGCGTTGCTCAGAGGTTCGATTTTCACGGCGAATCACTAATCTGAGTGCATTACGGCTTCATAAGCCAATGTTCGATTTTCTGATCAGTGACATGCCTTGTTGCAAGGCCTGAAATTGCTAGGTTAAAGAATTATAATTGTAATAACAATTTCGGCACAGTCGGCATAACGACAATCTGCTACTTGACGCTCAATAATTAACTTTAATACAACTTCAACATTAGCAACAATAGGAGACTATGGAATGACGTATCAAAAAGGATAACTGTCAAATTGCTCAATGCCCATTGGACTAACAATGGCAACTGGGAACTCACTGCAGCTTCATCTCTCATTGCTCTTGCAAACAGAAAATCAAAGTATCGTTTTTACTCATCCCACGAAATCGATTCCATATTTCTCGAGTACTTTTTCAAACAGACGGATCTGATTTTGTCAACAACGAGGGGAAGTAAGATTCAAACGTAAGCTTCTTGAATCTCTTAGCAATTTCATGAAAACTAGGGCTACCTACACAAGGAATAACATTTCCCTTACCTGATGGTGATGCTAGTTTCCGTGCCCTCACATTTGCTGAGGGTTTTGAGAAATTTACGTTTGAATCTTACTTCCCATCATTGTTTACGAAATAAAGGGTGTCCCACATCAAATTGCATCACGGAAAAAACGCTGCAAAAAAATTACCCATTGGGTATTATCTATGAGAAATTGGGTAGAAATAGTTTTGAGTGTTTTTGTTGTTGTTGTATTTTAATCGTTGTCAGTTTTTCGAAAATTAAGAAATATGGCGTCACCCGAGAAGCAACGCCACGAATTGATTTTGTCGCAAGCACCTGGAAAATCCTCAACTTTCTCATCGGGGCATCGGAAAACAACTCGGAATCGTTCAGTCAACGGTGAGTCGTGTGATTTAACGTTACTACGAAACTCTGAGCATCGAACGGAAGAAGAAATGCGGTCAGAATGGATGTTTTTATCAGGGATCAGGATAACAAGCGTGTCGTGAAAGCGTTTAAGCAGAATCCAAATGTTTCAGCAAGAGATGTGGCCAAAAAGTTGAATCTGTCCAAGTCTTTCGTTCAGAGAGCCAAGAACCGAGATACGTACAAAGTGCAGCAGGCTCCAAACCGTAACGAACTGCAAAATACGGTGGGAAAGTCATTGGCCCAGAAACTGTACATCCAGATGCTGACGAAGCCTCATTGTCTCATCATGGATGATGAGACTGACGTCAAGGCAGACTTCCGGCAGCTTCCGGGGCTACTGTTCTTCACCGGCCAGCACAAGTTTGATGTTCCGCAAGAAGTAAGGAAGCAAAAACTTTCAAAGTTTACCAAGAAATACGTGATTTGGCAAGCTATCTTCTCATGTGGTAAACAGAGTGCGCTGTTCGTGACTAACGGGACTGTAAACGGGGAGATCTACCTGAAGGAGCGTCAACAGAGGCGTCTGCTTCCTTTGTTGAAGCAACAAGAGGGCCCTACGATCTTCTGGCTGGATCTAGCTTCGTGCCACTATTCAAATGTTGTCCTGGAATGGTACGAAGCCAACGGGGTCACTTTCATACCCAAGGATATGAACCCCCCCCCCCCCCACCGGAACTAAGGCCCATCGAAAAATACTGGGCTATTATGAAGCAGGCACTGCGGAAACATTCCAAGGAGGTCAAATCTGAGGAAGACATGAAGAAAAAGGTTTCCGTACAGAAGAAGCTGCAGCCAGATGTTTTCAAGAACCTTAAGTTTGAGTGGAATAAAGCGTAAGGTACGAGCGTATAGTTATGTAATTGAAGTCAGACTTCAGACCTCTATGAAAAGTCGAACCTTCAGCTAAGTTGTTCAGATGGTCAAGGGCTTCCTGAAAGTAAAGAGTATGGTTCGGCTTTTTTATAAAAGAAAGCATTTTCGAACACTATTTTGTGATCCCGACCATTTAGAAAGTTGGAACCTTCAGCAAAGCAGTTCAGTTTTACTGCAATGCTGTAAAAATGCGCTATTAAGCCTTTTTTGAAATCAAAATGCTTATTTAACAAGATTTCAAATGCTTCTTTACAGCAAATTTGATGCTGATATAATGCTTATATAATGCTTGTAGCATCTGAAATGCAGATGAAGGGTTGATTTAATGCATATCTATAAGCGATTTTTTTTATTTGAGAATTTTTTTCCTCTTAACAATCCTACAGTTAAAAATTGAGATTTCGATGGGAAGTCGAGACATTTTCTACTCCGTCTCCAGCAAGGTTTTGCATAAAAACTGCACCTACCGACTGAGCTAGGAGAGGCCTCAACAACATCACTAAATGATTCAAAATCGACTCACCTCATGTTTGTGTGATTTTAAAATTTTATAGTTACATCACTTTTTTTTTAAGTTAGTCCACACTTTTGAGCTTTGATTTACTCCATATTGAAGTGATTTCAAACTCGATTCCAAATTTTTCAGGAGAGGCTAACTTTAACTCAAGTGATTCAGGACTGAGTCACATCATATTTATATGATCCCACATTTTTCAAGTATGATTTTATTCGTATTTAAGTTATTCCAAACATTTTAGGACTTATTCACTGCATACTCAAATGGTTCCAATATTTTACTCAAGTTATTTTCAGCGTTTATTTAAGGGTTGATTTCAAATTATTTAAACTTGCTGTTCAAGTAATTTAAAATTGATTCATTTCATATTCACGTAATACTTTACGCTGCTCGGGTGATTCAATTCATACAAAAATCTTGTAAGGTTTGTCATGAGCATAAGCATGAGAATTATTGACCGCTTGAGGTTGCTGCTCCTTTAAATCAGCTGTTATTACACAAAGAACCAACAGATGATGCTTAGGACTAACATACATCCTCAATGTGTAATAAATGTAATCCTAAACTATATAAGGCAATACCGGCGCCGGCCTCACCCTAATGCAGGTCAAATAAGAAAAGGATCGGAGTATGTTGAAGTGGTACTCACTTTATTGGAAGCCGAGGAGTCCCTTGCACTTCCACGAGAAATCACTAGGATTTTGGATAACAGGATTGGGTGGCAGCAGGAATCGTTTTGGTAAACGATAAGCTATCTAGTGAAACATTCATATATCAGTACAGATT
This sequence comes from Aedes koreicus, assembly GCA_024533555.2. Lineage (NCBI taxonomy): Eukaryota > Metazoa > Arthropoda > Insecta > Diptera > Culicidae > Aedes > Aedes koreicus. The sequence goes on along the minus strand of JAHHFK020004945.1, from coordinate 90,120 downwards.
TTCAATTTGAACCGTATTATACCAACAGTGCTATTGTGGCAACTCACAAAGTGTGATGGTGGTTTTTCATCAAGAAAACAAGGCAATTTATATTAACGCTTGAGTGCCAATTTGGATAGATGTTTACCAACAGTACGGATGTTTCTGGAGCCTCTCACAAAATGGGACAGTGTTTCGATTATTCCAACATATGGTGGCCCAAAGAGTACGACGAACGAGTAAAATGGATCACAATTAATTATGATCCCCACCAGTGGCCCACCACACCCGGTAAACCACCACATCTCAACAACAAAACACAACAACCAACGACAAAATATTGCGAAACGTGGCATCGACACAACTGTTCACAGCCGATTCCCGTCTCTTTGTTTTTCGTAAACTTTAATTTTGTACAACAACATGCTACATACTATTTTACTACTGGAACAGATATCTGTAACAAGAAAGTTCCTGAAGAGCAATCTATACCTAGAATTGCGAATGAAGAATTTGGTGAAATTAGGGTCCGTAGAAGCATTTCGTGCCATCTGACAACTTTATGCTTCTATCTCATCTGTTCAGTACCATCCCCGGCGGAGACTTCGTCCTATACCCAATGATTTCACTATCTCCAATCGACTCAACCAATCGCAATGATTTGTTATATAGTGGTCGGAATATTATAATATGTTCTAATATTATAATATGTTATAATATGTTGAAGTTCTACTAACCGTTGTATTAAGTCATGCATGTCATCAAAAAACAATGAAATATTGGCTCCGAAAAACTAACGCTATTGAGCTTCTCATACAAATGAACTCAATTAAAAAATGCATTTTTAAATTTATTCATTCTTACGGAGGTAACTTTAGTATTCTTAAGGTGCACTTTCGGAGACGAACATTTCCTTTTTGAGGACCTGTGTGCATGTACAACCCTACACAGATAAAAAGAAACATTGAATTTTCTGTGTTATCTAATGCACATAAAGGGAATGCTAGATTAGGCAGAAAATAATGGGATATTTCATGTAAGGTTAAGTCAGATAACGCCTGAATCTGGCTTGTTGTATGAAATAATTCAAACATTGTGGTATGGCGCTTGAAAGATTGCAAATAATTTCGTTGTTTGCGCATCCTTTGGCTTGGAATTCAACGAGGGGAAATTTTACGCGCCTGTTAAAATTCATTATTTTTTTCTGTGTAGAATCACCTTCATCAGATGAGTCCGAGTCCGATTCTTCAGCAGACAAAATCAAAAATGGTTTATGAATTGGTTGGCTGTTGCAGACTTCAGCATTTCCGCATAAGTCTGCCTGCAGCATCCAGTGATGGAACAATGCACTTTATCGGATTGCCTTTTGTACCTTGGGCACCTGCAAAGCGTGAGGATTCTCATTGCAAAAGATAAATTTCTGCATAGTTTATCTGCAAGAAACCTCTGTGTGGTTTTCATCACACTTGCCGCAACAAAAGTTGTTGCAGCAGTGATTGGTGGAGTGTCCCAGCCTTTTTCAATTAATAAAATTGTTTAAGCCTCTGTCTATGTAACACAGTTTGAGATTAACAGTTAATTTTCTGCATTATCTAATGCACATAAAGGGAATAAAGTTGTATGAAAGATTGCAAACATTGCAAACAATTTAGTTGTTAACGCTTGCTTTTGTTTGAAAGAGCTCCACCTAATTTAGCATAGTTTGGGTGAACTTAACCTGCAACCCGAAACGAGTCTGAAAGACGATGCACGTGTTTTCGCTTTGCAACGATGCTAAATGTAGTTGATATACATCAGGTATAGTCAAAGCTCACGAGCGACTTTCAAGCTCTTGAAACAATCAGAAGCTCATTTCAAGTCCTTGACAGTCAGACTCGCATCGAAAACAACGCCATCAATCTGCACATCTCACAAGGGCACATAGATATAATACTCAATATTGAAAACTTCGTGATAAAAAAAAATCCCTGCATCAATTAATTAAATGCTAGATTTTTTAATAAAAAGTTTATCCACCACATACTATCGCGATCAAAAAGTTCCCAGAGTATATTCAGGAAATTGAAAATACAAGGTTATGCATTAAAATCGAAACTGTTCTCTTCAAAGCACTCCCCATCGACTGAAACGCACTTATGCCAGCGCTTGATCCAATCCTCGAAATATGTTTTACATTCGGTTTGCGATAAACCCATCAGAGCCATCTTCGATTTTTCCATGATCTCATTTCGGGTCCTGAAACGCGTTCCGAAGAGCAGTTTCTTGAGACGACCGAATAGGAAAAAGTCACAGGGAGCCAAATCAGGTGAATTCGGTGGTTGCTGTATGGTATTCGTTTCATTTTTAACCAAATGTTAACGGATAGCGATGGTATTGTGTGACGGTGCGTTACTGTGGTGCAATATCCACGAGTTGTTTGCCCACAAATCCGGTCTTTTTTGGCGAATTGCCTCACGCAAACGTCTCATAACACTCAAATAATGGCAGCAGGGTAAATTCACCTTTCTTTTTGGGGAAATGCTCCTTAAACTATGGAAAAATGCTCCTTAGATGCGTTTGCCCGGTATAATGCAATCGGAGGTATTAACCTTCTGGTTAGCGCTTGCCGGTTGTTTTGACGGGTCTTAAGTTTCTTCAAGATTGTATAGCGGAGCTTCGCTCCGCAATCTTCTAAGTAGTTTTGACGGGTTCAAATTTCATTTTGATGAGTTCTAATTTCATTTAGAAGAGTCTTAATTTTGTTTTGACGGGTCTTAATTTCGTTTTGACGACTCTTAAATTCAGAAACTTAAAACCCGTCAAAACTATACAATCTTGAAGAAACTTAAGACCCGCCATCAAAACACCCGGCAAGTGCTAACCAGAAGGTTAATACCTCCGATTGCATTATACCGGGCAAACGCATCTAAGGAGCATTTTTCCATAGTTTAAGGAGCATTTCCCCAAAAAGAAGGGTGCATTTACCCTTTGCCTCCAAATAATACTAATTGTTTACGGACTGGCCTTGTGGAAGGAATTCGTGATACAATACACCCTTGTAATCCAGGAAATCATGAAATCACCTTCTTTCTGGAGTGAAACGACGTGGTTTTCTCGGCGGCTGCTCATTCGGTGCCCGTGTCATACTTATAAATTCACGTCTCGTCTCCAGCAATGATCCGTTTGATTAATGTTGGGTCAGATTCGGTCTTGGAAATTATGTCTATTGCGACGTCAACGCGGTCCCTTTTTTGCATGAAATTCGGGTCTTTCGGTACCTGCTTTGTAGCGACACGTCTGAGGCCCAGTTGAGTAGCCAAAATGTGTTGAACGGATCCAAACGTAATTTCCAACTCCTCTGCCATCTATCTAATGGACAATTTGCTGTCTACGGTCATCCATTCTTTTATTTTGTTTATATTTTTGTCGATCTTCGATGTCGATGGCTTACCACCTCTCTCATCCTCGTTCAAGAACTCATGGCCACTTCTGAAACGTTCGTACCACTGAAAATCGAATGTTTTCTCCAGAGTATTGTTGCCGAAACACTTTTATAACATTTGCAACAAACTTGTTGTTGCAAATTCAATTCTATTTTAAAAAATGTTCAAAACCCAGTACACACACAAGCGCAGATGTACCCAATTAGGCTTAGTGACGTTTAACGCACGCACACTATAGCGCCATTCTGATCAAAGGAGTGCAAGTAAGAAGGAAAATCATTTGGAAGAAAACAAACCATAATTCTTCTGCATGTGCCAGTAAGGGAACGTCCATTAATTATGTCACGCAAAAAGTGACTTTTTATAACCCCCCCCCCCCTCCTTGTCACTTTTTTTGTATGGACCTTCAAAATTTTGTGTATGGATTGTCACGTTTTCCCAAATCCCCCTCCCCCCTTACTGCGTGACATAATTAATGGACCTTCCCTAAGGGAACGGTGATTAAACGTCAAAAAGCCTAATACGGTGTAACTTTTACAAATGACAAGCTATCAAGTTAAAAATTGAATAGAATGTCAATGACAGATGTGGCAACCAAAGAAAACTCAAATCAGGTGACTGAGCGTGCAACACGGTGGTGATTCCGGAAACTTTTTGATCAAGCTGGTATCTATCATTTGCATAAATTTGAAAAGTATAGTGTATCGGAAAGAAAATACAGAAATGTACTTAAGTGTGTACGTCCAACTACCTGTAATTTTATTATCTATGAACAATATTAAAAAATGTTCAAATACCATTCTTGCTGATTATTCACATGAACGATCAATAGTTCACGTTAAAATTATCGAACATTAAAGTATTTCTTGTAATTCCTAGGCTGGATAAACTTTTCACATACTGTAAATTCTAACAGAAATGACCAATACCATGCAAGAATAGTAAAAATTATAAACAAAAAATAACTTGTGGCAACAATAGGGTCGACCATTCTACTTAACTATCTTCGTTACCAGTGGTGGTAATTTTGATATTTACATTTTGAAATTTTACATTTTTTCATTACGACCAAATTGAACACACGTAAAAGTGAACCGTCGTTGGAGGAAATCTCATGACATTCTTGTACCGTTTTCTACAGGCGACGAAACATTTCTGCTGCCACCAGCCGGTGGTTTAAAAAATGTTGCGACCTAGATTTATGTCGCTCAGAATTTCTTTGAATGCTGGCTTATTACTGCAAGCATATGATGTTTATTATATGGAATGAAATGATAAGAATGGAAACTAACTACCCTCAACCAAGGATAACCAAATAAGTGCGTTTTTAATCAAGCTATCAAAAACTCTCACACGCCATTTCTAAACTGTTTGAAACTGTCGGCAGAAATAGGGCGACATGTATCTTTTTCTGTTTTCTAGCCTCTTTGTTTGCTTGAACTGTACACGTTAACTGTTGGTGATGTGCGGGCCTCAAATTTAGCAGCAAGTGACTGTTTCCAGTCTGCATTGTGCTCACATGCCGTGCGGTTCTATTTTCTATTTGCTGAAGGAAGTGCTATTGCTACCTAACGCTACACCAAATCTTAAACAGCACTTTTCAGTGCTAAATAATACCTACAATTTTTAGATTTCCTCTTATTCCTTTTCGATCCTTGTTAGGCCCTTCGGGTAACCCGGCTTGGATATCGCATTGGAAAATTCCTCTTCGGTCCCTCAGATTCTTATAGTTATCTGCTTGGACGTCGATTTGGAGCAAATTACTCTGCCACTATGGCAAATAAGCGCAAACGAAAAGGGCAATCTATTGATTCGCCTGCAAATCAAATTAATGTGAGTAATCAATTTGATATGCTCACAGATGATGAGAGTGATCCATCATCTAATCAAAATTTGAAAAAACTTTCTCGATTGAGAAAGGAAAAAGTTCCCCCTGTTGTGGTGACAATTTTGGATTTCCATGCTTTTCGCAAGGAAATCTTAACATTTGTTGAAGGTGTGAAATATTCCCTTCAAATCTCCAGACGAGGTGAATGCCGTTTGCATGCAGAAACCTTGGACGGATTAAAACGTCTTCTTGAGTATCTTACTCAGAAGAACCACAATTTCTTCACTTACGACGCCAAAGCTGAGCGTCTTTTCAAGGTTGTCTTGAAAGGACTGCCCAGTGGTGAATCTCTCGATGAAATAAAAAACGAGTTAATAAAATTACTTGGAATTAGCCCAGTCCAAGTAATTAAGATGAAAATGAAATCCCGGCCTGGCGATTCTCGCAAAGGGATTTCAAACGATCTCTACTTAGTTCACTTCAAGTCAAGTGAACTTAATATGCATCAAAACAGAGTGTGTGCAATCAAAACAGAGTGTGTGAAATCTACCGCTAGAAAACTATCGCAAGCTATCGGTAGTATTAGAGTGCGTTCTGCCACGTTTCTTTTGCCTCGTCGAGGTGGCAGGGTTATCTGCTTCTCGAGCTACCCCATAGTGGGATGTCAGGTTTTTCCATCCGCAAATGTTACTTCAAACGCTCAACGAGGAATAAATACAACTTCGATACCTGCAGGTACCAACAGGGTTCAATCTTCAAACCCTACATTCTTATCCAACCGTGTTGTTAACAATGTACAACATGTAAATGGACCTACCTACGCTGCCGTTGCAGCGGGTAGAAACCAAAACCAAAATTCCCACGGGACTTCTGATGAATTTGATTTAGGTAACATATCCGCTCCTAAATTTGAATTTTTACAGCAATCGTTAATCGATATGATAACCGATATGCTAAAAACTAATTCCATGTTTGAAGCTATCCAAACTGGTTTTCAATTTGCCAATAATATCGTCATGACATTGAAGTTCAGTAATGGATTTTAAGTCATTAAACATTTTGAATTGGAATGCTCGATCCATCAGAGATAACGAGGATGAGCTATTTAATTTTTTAAGAGTTCATAACGTGCATATTGCTTTTATAACTGAGACTTATCTCAAACCTGCCCATAAGGTCAAAAGAGATCCAAATTATTTTGTCTACCGAAATGATCGCATTCATGGAGCTGGTGGTGGCGTTGCCATCATTGTCCATAGGCGTATCAAACATCACATTCTTTCTTCATTTGAAACCAAAGTGTTTGAAACTTTGGGGGTTTCAGTTGAAACAAAATTTGGCCAATTTACTTTTATAGCTGCCTATTTGCCTTTCCAATGCACTGGTCAGCAAAAGAACTGGCTCAAGGGTGACCTCCAGAAACTTACCCGTCATAGGTCTAAATTCTTCGTTATTGGTGATTTCAATGCAAAACACCGCTGATGGAATAATTCGCAAAACAATGCCAATGGTAATATACTTTTTTTTCATTGTTCCGCAGGCTACTACACTATTCAATACCCAAACAGCCCAACTTGCTTTTCTTCAGCCAGAAATCCCTCAACTATTGATTTGGTCCTAACTGATTCATGTCAACTTTGTAGTCAATTGATTACCCATGCTGACTTTGGTTCTGATCACCTTCCAGTTACATTTGAAATATCTCAAGAAATCATTTCTAATTCCATCAGTTCTACTTTCAACTACCATAGAGCTAATTGGGATCAATATCGAACATTTATGGAATACAACTTTGATCCTAATGTTCCATCGCAAACAAAAAATGAAATTAATAATGCTCTTGAATCTCTGGCTTTCTCAATAAATAGAGCAAGAGCTGCTTCAGTGCCAAAATGCGAGGTTAAATTCGATTCAGTTATGATTGATGACGATCTTCAGCTCTTGATTCGTCTGAAAAAATGTACGTAGGCGTCAATATCAAAGAACACGTTATCACGCTATGAAAGTCATATGGCGAGATTTACAAAAACAAATTAAAAAACGCTTAGTGCCCTGAGGAACAAACATTTTGAAAATAATGTGTCAAAATTAGATCCGAGTTCCAAACCTTCCTGGAAACTCTCTAAAATATTGAAAAAACCTCAAAAGCCTATACCAGCGCTTAAGGAAGGTGATAAAATTGTGCTCACCAATGCGGAAAAAGCTCAAAAACTTGTTAAGCAGTTTGAGAGCTCCCATAATTTCAGTTTGGGTCTTACAAGTCCTATTGAGGATCAAGTTTCCAGGGAGTATCTGAATATTTTCGAAAATATTTTTGATGATTCTTGGGGAACTGATTTGGATGAAGTAAAAACTATAACTAAAAAATTTCAAAATATGAAAGCACCAGGTGATGATAGAATTTTCTATATCCTAATCAAAAAACTCCCCGAGGGTACTTTGTCTTTCTTGGTAAAACTATTTAACAGATGTTTTCATCTGGCATACTTTCCAGATAAATGGAAAAATGCAAAAGTACCTATCTTGAAGCCAGACAAAAATCCGGCTGAAGCTTCTAGCTACCGACCAATCAGTTTGCTTTCTTCAATAAGTAAGCTTTTTGAATAGAATGATGCTTCACATCAATACAAACTCAATTTTTGCTGATGAACAGTTTGGATTTCGCCAAGGGCATTCAACTACGCATCAACTTTTGAGAGTTACAAATTTAATTCGTTCAAACAAAGCTGAAGGCTGCTCCACTGGAGTTGCTCTTCTAGACATAGAAAAAGCATTCGACAGTGTTTGGCATGAAGGTTTGATTGCGAAACTGAAAAAGTTCAATTTTCCGCTTTATATCATGAAATTAGTTCAAAACTACTTAACTGATAGAACTTTGCAAATAAATTATCAGAATTCTAAATCTGATCAATTGCCTATCAGAGCTGGTGTTCCTCAAGATAGCATTCTTGGGCCAATACTTTATAACATTTTCACTTCAGATCTCTCTGATTTACCTCAGAGCTGTCAAAAATCTTGCTTTGCTGATGACACAGGCATTTCCGCTAAAGGAAAAAGTCTTCGTGTTATATCCAGGAGGCTACAAAAAAAAGCTTGGACATTTTTACAGATTATTTTCAAAAATGGAAGATTTCTCCTAATGCTTCCAAAACTCAACTTATAATATTCCCACACAAGCCTAGAGCTGCATTTTTGAAACCAAGTAATAGTCATATGGTCACTATGAACGGAGTTCCAATTTCTTGGTCAAATCAAGTAAAATATCTTGGACTGATACTTGATCAAAAATTAACTTTTAAAGATCACATTGAGGGCATTCAAGCCAAAAAATCCTTTGCGCATTTCAAACGAGTGCAATAAAGAACCCAAAATCTTCACACAGCGCTGTAACATTTCTACATTAAAAATCAGTTTAGCGGTTAAGAAATTATGATTTTTTTAGAGAAGGCATTTTTGAAAAAAAAAAAAAGATTTTTCGATCCTCCCTTCTTTCATTCTAGCAAACATTACTGTCCACTCTTGGTGCCTCATGGTGATGAGCGGACATCTCCTTCTACATCATAATCGTTACTCCACGTACGGAGAATACAGATGTAACAATTATAGAACATAATGCTGTTGATTATTGCCGAATTAATGACAAATTTGGTACATAAGCCGAATGAAGGAGCTAGGCTAACATTACATCCCCTTACCCTATGTCTCTATTTATTCTCTGAGAGTGTCAAAAATATCCGAATTAAAATGAGTTTTTAGATCATTTTTGTCTGTTTCGACCGTTCGATCGAACACATTGAACAACAGTCCGTTTGTCTGCTGTTGTGATGTGACTATTTTGGTTTTGGTTAATCTTTTCTTGCAATTATAATATGTGGTGCACTACGTTGCGATAACGATTCGGTTAATGCAACGAGCTTCGAGGGCTATTGAACGCTATCACATTATGGCCTTGTTCGAGAATAACTAGATTTATTTCTTTTCGTAATGATGTTGGCCTACTTTGAATAATAAAGACAATCATCATTAGCTGTTCTACTTGCGTGTCAATCGCTTGATTCTTAGCAGGATGAATTGCGAAGTGATGAAATTCATATAAAACATCTCCCTATAGTAATGTCTAAAAAGGTCTATAGGCTGTCAAAAAACTTGGATACTCTTTTTAACATTTCAGAAAATCTGAACCTGATGACTAAATATTTATGATTTATATGTATTGACTACCTTACCCACACTTTGTTGACAATATTGACTTGATGTAAATATAATAAGATAGACGAGCTCTCTCCTACGGGGTTCACTCGATGGAATAGCGGATAGCAAAGCCGAGATAACAACTATTTGAAGCTCACAGTTCCCTACATCTTCATTTTGGGAACATCATTACTGAAGGTATCAGGCTCTACTTGTGGATGGCATAGACTCTCACTCGTTCGTTACTTACAAAGATAGAAATCGCTCGCTAGTGAGGGATTTCGTTCGGTTCGATGCCGTCGTGTACGTGTCCCCGCATTCGATCAGTGGTTTTATCTCCCCTAATCCATCAATAATAAAAACACATGTAACGATACTTCCGTAAGCGGCTGATGTGATGCGGCCCTGGTCACCCAGGACGACGATGTGACGAAGTCGTGTTATAGGATGCCAATGGCTGGATACTTTTACGACTTTGGGTCGATTCGATGAATGCGGCCGTACGACAGCTTATAATGATGCGACGAACATGGCGAGCTCAAAGAAATCAACAATATTTTGGTTTGACTCCTAGCCTCAGCCTGAACTCACATGAGCAGCAAAAAGCAGGAAAAGTGACGATGCCTACGATTATCGGCCAACGTGCCCGGCTGAACATTTCCTGAAAATTGAATTATGGGCGAAATGATTCCGGATTATATCGATGCTGTTCTCGGTTTTTTCTGTCGATGTTGTCGTGGCATTCGTTGCGAAAACATAACACAGCATGAATTTAGTTGAAGAAATATGTTTACACATATCTTCATTGCTTTTCTTGGAAGGAAGGCTGCTCCGCAGCAGCTTCTAATGAATATTGGAGGATGAAATATTTCTCGACTGCTTATTTGTTTTTTTTTTTCTCTTTTTGGAATAGGGAGGTCATATTTCGTAGGCCTTGGGTTCTATTGCATGCTTTTTATGACAACAAGCCTTTGGAGTTTGCTTGTCCGGTTGTGGGATGTGTAGAGGATTGAGTTTGGGTGATATCAGGGCGCACCGAATGCTAGAACTTTGCACATAAATTATAGATGGGGCATCCTGCTGCCAGCAAAAGTGGCTCCTTTGTTTATGTTGACTCGGACTTCTACTTCTACCGGGCTGGAAACTGGTGTTCATTCTGTTGTTGTTTTTTTTTTATTATTTTATTCTCCGCCTAATGCCTCTCCGGGGAGCGTAACAATCTCGACGAAAGTGATCACTATAGAGCATAGCAAATCGGATTGCCCAAGACTGCTCTGGTTCTGACGGCGTAGAGAATGTTCAAACGATAAAGTTTGTTTGTGAAAGTTTGCTTTTTTCTGAGATTGTTAGCCGGATGAAAAAAAAATCAGACGTACAAAGAGCTAATAATAGTGCTTAATAAAATTTCAATCAACATCCAGCGTTGATCGGCTAGAATGGAAAAAAAAAACAAAAGCAATTTGCATGGAATTTTTATCAACTTATTGATTGACATTCAAAAAATCATTATAAGGCTTGAGTCATTTAATATCTGGACGCACTGTTTATTTACTGCAGTGCTCCTAGTAGTCGGATCTGATGTGTTTTGACAACAGTTTGTTATGAATTGTTTCCTCTTTCAGTGATGATTAGTTCGTCACGATTTTGTTTCAATTATGTTATGCATGAGGCACGCTGCAAACCGAGAATTGATATTGGACACCCACTTTTGAACCGACGTGGTAAGGTTAAAAAATCGCGAAGTCGTTGAAATTGACTAAATTAACTGCGTGCAGCGTTCTCAAACATTTCCGTTAGCAGCATACTATCGATCAGCAGGATCATAGCAAGCGTCGTAGTGAAAAAAAAACTTAAAAGAACTTTGATGCTGGGAAATGCTATGCTTGCCCCGCAAAAGTCTAAAGCTTGCACTAATGAACAATCACTGCTAAGTGCTAACAGAATCCGCAGGTATTGCAGATTCGTATTTCCCGTACAGAGTTCGGTACTTTTGTTCATCCAAATTTCCCTGTTTTGATGGCAATAGACAGTCAACACTTTTTAGAATATCTCCATGTCGAATAAATCTGGATCCAATTTAGCCGATAAGATCATCCAAGAAAGGAATAAAGAGTGTTACGCGGTAATATTGCTCTGGTATTTCTGCCTCTATGTTGCTGCAAAACTTCTGCTTTTTGTTGATTCCTGGAATGTTTATCTACATGTAAATTGAATAAATTGAAAAAAAAAATACAATCATAATGAAAAAGACAACTAACCTGAATATTATTATTTTCCATCACGTTGTTGGCTTTCTCAAATGCAATTTTGACTTCTTCGTCAGCTGATTCCCTCATCCACTTCAATTCATTCAACGCATTTTGAGCAAGACGAACGGCTTCGGTAAGTTGCAAATCCTCCTGTTGAGGGCATCTTCAACGGCGATCCAAATCGTGGATGGGATTTATTTTTTTACATCAAACGCAAAAACATTGCTGCACCGGTGTTGTAAATTTTGTTTCATACTGGCTCTATTTTGCATAATTTTAAAACTGTTATATGCTTTGATCTATTCTTGCAGCAATTTGGAACAAGAAAAATGCCGTTCCAAAACACTACATGCTACATGATAATACCAATTATTGAGTAAAATTTCAGCTTTTACTAAACAATAACTCATCTTTATAGTATATATTTGTGGTATATTTGTGAGCCGAAAAGTAACCGTGTTTGCTGCGTGTGATGCTGGCAACGGACAAAAAGTTGTGTTGCTCGCCTCGGATGCTGATAATTACCTCAAGTTGCTCCCGGTGCTAGTGAATTGCCATTTCGTTTCATTCCTAAATGCTTGTCTTAGTTTTTTACAGCCACTGCATTTTCCGGAAAACGCTGACTAGATCGAAATGCGGAGGTTCCGAGATTCCAATAGTATTTCGATTGCTCGGAAATGAAAAGTAATGAAGTCTTCAAAGTAAACAATCTGTTTATGTGGATAGATTGGTCATGATAAGCACTTGTAAATAGCTCATACAGATAAATTTTGGAGAAGCCTCTAGTTGACTCTAGTTATCGCATAATGTCCAGGAACACCTTTCTTGGCATGAGGAAACGCAGAAAGTGCTTCGCGTTGTAGGTCTGTGTGTCGCTAAAGTAGTCCTGGCACAGCTTCTGATGACCGGAACGGAAATCCGGATGTGACCCTCTCCGTTTCGACTCTTGTTTATCCACTGCCAAACTACAAATCAGCGTTATCTAATATCATTTTAAAATGGGTGGATTTAGTTCATAGTGCATTATTTACATCCTGCAAGTTTTAAAGTCCTGTGATCAAAACTCGCGGAAATGGAGTCGAAAGAACAGCTCGTGCGTGATAAAATCTTGCGCATTCATCACTAGAACAAGGATCTCTCGCATCGTTCCATCGCTAAAACGTTGGGAATCGCGAATTCCACGGTGTCGCGAGTGATTAAGCGGTTCGAGGAACGGTTGACCACCGATCGGAAGCCCAGAAGTGAAGGAAAAAGTATTCCGTACAACACCAAAAATCACAACCGCGTAGTTGGGGCCTTCAACCGAAATCCGAACGCCTCCGTTCGGGATGTGGCTAAGAAGCTGCACCTAAGCCGAAGTTTTGTCCAGAAGGCCAAAACTAAGGCTGGTTTGAACGTTCAAGGTACAAAAGGCCCCTAATCGCGACGAGAAGCAGAACAAGTCCGCCAAAACCCGTGCCAGGAAGTTGTACCTCAACATGCTGACGAAAGTTGAATGCTGCATCATGGACGACGAAACATATGTGAAGGCCGACTTCAAACAGATCCCCGGCAACCTGTTTTTCACGGCCAAGGATAAGTTCAGCGTTCCGGAGCATGTCCGCACTCAGAAGATGTCCAAATTTGCGAAGAAATTCCTGGTTTGGCAAGCCATCTGCACGTGCGGGAAGCGGAGTGCACCTTTCGTGACCCAGGACACGATGAACGGACAGGTGTACATAAAAGAGTGCCTCCAGAAGCGGCTGCTTCCTCTCCTGAAGGCCCACAACGTCCCAACAATCTTCTGGCCGGATTTGGCCTCATGCCACTACTCCAAGGACGTGCTGAAGTGGTATGCGGACAATAAGGTCAATTTCGTGCCGAAAATGTTCAACCCTCCCAACACTCCGGAGCTCCGCCCCATCGAGAAGTACTGGGCGATTATGAAGCAGCACCTTCTTAAACGACCTAAGGTAGTGAAGACAGTCAAGGAACTGAAGAAAGTATGGGTTTACATGCAAAAAACGGTTGGTTCACAGGTTGTGCAGAATCTTATGGCCGGGGTTAAGGCCAAGGTGCGGGCATTTGCGTATGGACTGTAAATAAAATACGAGTAAAATGGCAAAATGAAGTTTAATAGTTATTTCTCAATCCCTGAAAATTTGATGGCAATCGGATGAAAACTCGAATTTTGCGAATCAATTTTGTGTGTGGCAATTTCATCGTGGACACCCTTTAATACGAGAATTATTGACCCGAAATACCTTATTCGTCACAAAATGTTAAAACCCAAGGATCGTTAAGGTCAAGATACATGTTATCCTTACCGTGAAACTTCGAAGGCACCAATCTCATCTCTCAAAAAATATACAGCAATGAAATTGCTGCTCGATGTTCGTACTGTTCGTAGTAACGTATCAATCATAGAGCAGCAATTTCATAATGAGGAGGAAATGTATGCTACATGCATCTTTTATAAAGTGAATCGTTTTACAAACCCTACTGTTCAAAAACGTTCCCAATTAAAGTTCATGTCTGCTGCTTGGATGTTTCAATCACGCTAACTTCTGCCTTCTCCGTTCTTACATTTTCATTCCTTGGACCATTGTAAAATGATCATCCGCCTCCAGTGCTGTACAGAAACACATCTTTCCAAACAGAAGAACATCCTCACTCTACGACCAGACATAGTTGGACATTCTCACTGAGCCGAAAGTAATGTGGACTTGTTTTATTTGAAATTTATGACGGGATGGCTTGTGTGTGTGTGTTGACTTTATATGTTCATTATTATCCAGGCTTAGAGTGGTTCATATGTGGCCTCGGCAGAGCACAACAGAGCAACAACTCCGCAACGCAACTGGGACACTGACTTTGGAATGTTGCAATTTTGGTGCGCTTTCTGAGAACTCGGAGCGACCAGTCTGCGGAGGGCAGAGTTTGCAGCAAGAGCCAAGCGCTATTACTTGTGTGGAAAGCACAATCAATGATCATGATGATGATGCTGGGACGGTTGAATGTGTACTTACCTTTGTGCGTTGCACCACTGCTCTCGTTGAGGCTTCCGGTGAAATCCGTTTTTTATTGTTATGATGCCATAATATTTTCATTTTGAGCTCGACATTAATGCTGATTGCCATCGTTACCGGCGGAGAGCAATGTTGATTCGTTGTCGCCGCGACCCACTCCTCGATGACCGGATGAAGCACGGCGTACGTGTTCGGTGGCCTTTGAAGTTGGCTATAGCCGTATATTATGGGAATGCAAAGTGGCAGTTTAAAAATGAAGCAGGCTTGAACGGTTGTAAATTTTCAATTTACTGATGAAGTTGTTCCGATCTAGTTGTTCAGTTTCGTTTCATCGGTTTATCGACGTGACACGGTACATCGGTTTATGTAGCAGGTATCTCACTGGACAGCATAGTTTTATGCAGTTTAGATTAACCATCTCCCCGGAGTTTGAACTCAACCAAATCCTCAAATTCAACCCATCGGAAAGATACATCCATTTCAACGAGCCAACTTCATTTTCCGGTGAATGAACCATGAAGCGAAGATTCCTATACAATCATCAACCTTGTAACATGCCTCCATCATCGATTTCTCACACGAAAACCCGGTCAATCTCAATCAGCTCCAGACGCTGTCAACGCCTATAGGAAACCCATTTCTTTCCACTCCCGCCTCGAGCCTTTCTCTCGAAACCTACTTCGTCCTCCATTCTAATCCAATAAGCATTTCCAACACCCACCGCCTCCCAAGGCATCGATTGGCAAACGCCTTCTTACCAGAATTTTAATTTGATTGTTTCGTTCGTCTATTCCACCCGTGCTACCCAATTGAAAAGCAATAAAAATTAAATCACCCTGCAGGCTAATTTAATTTTTGCTGCCCTATTTAGAGAAGCATGGAACTACGGCGCGACTAACCCATCTGTAACGAAGTGCCGCAAGAAATTTGGCCACTTTATCACCGAAACCGAGCCGCCCTAGCGGAGAGTTTGCTCGTACCTTCGAAGCAGTTTTCCAACGAATTATGGCCCACGGATGGGCGGACAGGAGAGAACGCAGTCGTTTGTAAATAAGAGTTTTAATTTACGCGAAGGTCGGCCAGCCTAGAAATGGTTGATGCGAATTTAAAAGATCAGGCGAGGGCATATTTGCGGCAATGATTTATCGGCTCGTTGGAAGCTTCCGATACGGGTGGATGAATTTTAATTGACTTTCGGAGGAAGAGAAAATAAAGCTTCCGTATCACTCACTTGGGAACAGTAAGATAAGTGCACAGTTTCATCATGGAGGTAATTTTTTGGTTTGCTTTGCTCAAGTTCTTAAGTAAACTTTATATTTAGCTGAAAACGTAGCTGCCTATAAAATCGATAAAATCTATTGTTTGACGTTCTGTGCCATGGAACCATGTCGTGACTTGGCCGAGGTTTCCCGTCTCGATCATGTTTGCACGATTCCCTATTGTTGCTGCTGCTGATCTATTATTGTTGTTGATGTTCCTGCTGGTGCTAAGGTCCATTGCTGTCAAAGTTCGTTACACGAATGATCTGAATGAGCAATGAGGTTCAGGATAAAGGAGGAGCAGATCGTCAAATGCATTAGTATTAGTAAATCGAAAATATTGTGAACACAAATAGTGACATCGATATTTGCACTTGCAGCATACAAAATCGCGTTTACTACGGTTGCGAATTCCGCACCCACACCGCAAAGGCAGTTTCCTCGTAGTATCCATGTAGTAAATGCATGCAGGTATAGTATTAGGCTTAGTGACGTTTAACGCACGCACACCAAAGCGCAATTTAGATCAAAGGAGTGCAAGCAAGAAGGAAAATCATTTGGAGGAAAACAAACCATCATTCTTCTGCATGTGCCAGAAAGGGAAAGGTGATTAAACGTCAAAAAGCCTAATAGGAGCCAAACTCTAAATTTTTTTTTTTTGGAGAAGGGGGCACCCCCCGGCCTTTGAGGAAAGTTTTTAAGTAGAAAGTTAGCCTAACATCCAAAAAACAATGAATTGACCAATTAATGGAGTAGTCTTAGTAATTTGCAGTTTTGCCTTACGTACTTCTTAACATATAACTTGTATACATTTCCACTTGTGACCTGGAAAATAACCTTCGAGGGCAATAGAGGAATCCAACTTTAAAGAAGAAGAAGACACCGAGTGGTGATAAATCTGACAGCTCCCATGTTAAAGTATAGGACGAAAACTCTAAAATTCTCCTAAAAAATTCAAATGAAATTTCAATTAAAAGCGGTTTGTTGTATGATGTAAGAAAAATTCAAAACTACACAATTTTGGCATTATTTAAATTTTATATTTATTTTTCTGAAAATGTCTTTATTAAGTAGTTTTGGATTTGTCTTACATCATACAACAAACCGCTTTTAATTAGAATTTCATTTGAATTTTCTAGAAGCAATTTAAAAGTTTCGTCCGATACTTTAACATGGGAGCTGTCAGATTTATTACCACTCGGAGTCTTTTTTTTCCAACCTGGATTCGTCCATTAGGCAGCATTCCAGACAGATGATTCGGAACAACCCTAAAATTTTGTGTGGAATTAGTTCAATGTGTATTTGTTTACGCTGTGTAAGTTTCAGATAAGCAATCGTTGCGAAGATGGAGTCGGAAGAACAGCAGCGGCGAAAAGAAATTTTGCGCACGTATCTCGAAAATCCGGATCTTTCTCATCGGGCCATCAGCAGGAAGCTGGGAATGGTATATTCCACGGTGTCTTGTGTTTCAAATCGGTGCCACAAACGTTTGACCATGGATCTCCGTATAGTGTTCAGAATCACAAGCGGCTAGTTCAAGCTTTCAAGAGGAATCCCAACAGTTCAGTTCGAGATGTGGCGAAGAAACTGAATTTAACCAAAACTTTCGTGCAAGATGCGAAAAAACGTGAAGGACTACACACGTACAAAGTTCGAAAGGCGCCTAATCGCAATGAACAGCAGAATACGGTAGGTAAAACACGTGAACGGAAGCTCTACATCCAGATGTTGATGAAACCACATTGCCTCGTTATGGATGATGAGACGTATGTAAAAGCAAACTTCCGGCAGCTTCCGGGGCTCCAGTTTTTCACTGCACATCATAAATTCGATGTCCCTGAGGACTTTATAAAGCAGAAGATGTCAAAGTTAAAAAATATATGATTTGGCAAGCAATTTGCTCGTGTGGAAAGCAGAGCACTCCATTCGTGACAACTGGAACGGTCAATGGGCAGGTGTACCTAAAAGAATGCCTCCAAAAGCGTCTACTTCCTCTTCTGAGGTCACACGATGGTCCTACGATGTTATGGCCGGAGTTAGCCTCGTGCCATTACTCGAAAGAGGTTTTGGAATGGTTCAAGGCTAAGGAGGTCAATTTCGTGCCGAAGCATCTCAACCCCCGGAACGCATCGTTACTGCGGCCAATTGAAAAGTACATGGCCATCATAAAGTGAGCACTTCGGAAGCATCCTAAGAAAGTGAAATTAGGAGGAAGATATGAAGAAAAAATGGATTGCAACGCAAAAAAAAAGTTGGTCCAAATGTTGTACAGGACCTTATGAGTAGTGTTAAGATGAAAGTTTGTGCATTTGGATATGGAATTGAAATTGAATAAAACAAAAATAGGAAAATATTAATAACATGTTTTATTTTACTTCCTGAAAGTTTGAAGATGATTGGTTGAACGGGCGAATTTTGCCGAATATTTGTGTGTGTCGCAATTTGATTCCGTAAACCCTTTATTAGTTAGTTAGTCCCTCTGACCAGCCGCTGGTCATTTCCCCATCTGACTTGGAGCTCGAGGACGTTCTGGGAGGCCGCCGTGTTAACCGCGTCCCAAATGACTAGTTTACGTCGGTTGACGAAATAAATAAATGTCTCAGTCTCGACACATTTTTTGGACAAGGTTGTCCAGGGTCGTGTCCCGATTGCTCACGGCCGTCATGTCGTTTCTCGTGTCGTTGAAGCGAGGACAAGCGAAGAACACATGTTCTAAGCTTTCCTCGACATCCGCGCATACGGGACACGCGGAGGACTCGGCGTGCCCGTACTTGTGCAGATACTGTCTAAAGCAGCCGTGGCCAGACAGGATCTGCATCAAGACGAAGGCAATTTCTCCGTGTCTCCGACTGACCAATCCGGATACCTGCGGGATTAGTCGGTAGGTCCACCGCCCTTTGGTGGAGTTATTCCATTCCCTCTGCCACTTGACCAATGATGCTCTATTGACCATTGATGACTCTAGCGGTTTTAAAGATGCTTCTCGTGCCTCGTTATTCGAAGCACTCTGCGTCCTCTTTTATCATGATACCGTCATGATCCCCTCTAAGACGCAGGCCACGCAGCGTGACACCGTACAGTATGCGCTTACCACTATCAGGCACATAAGCCTGTACGTACGTTCGAGCTTACCGAGGTAGCTCTTAGTACTCAAGGCGGTGGCCCATGCTGACCCGTCAAACCTCAGTATGGACAGAGCGGTGCTGGCCAGGAAGACGCCCTCGCCCAGACATTTTTGCATCACCACCCTGAACCTTTCGGGAGCTATCAGAATAGCCGTATTGATGGCCAAGCTCGGTATGCCATCTGGCCCTCAACTCTAGCGACTATGAGCGACTATTAAAATGAGTTCATCATTCGTAACCGTCGCCTCGTCCCTTTCCTCCGCAGTGCCATTATCATTGCCACGTGATTTTGGATGTTCGGTCTCTCAATGACCACTTTCAGTAGCTCTGGTGATTGCTCGGTTGTAGCTGCTGCACCTTTGGTGTTGGGCCTTTATCACTCAATAAGCGTCACCCCATGGATTCGCATTCGCTCTCGAACACAGGTCATCAAAGAAGGCTTGTCTGCTGGCCTTTATCACCCTCTTTAGCGCGGCCTTGGCGGCGACTAATGCCACTCAGCGCTCTGTTCTTTCGGAGTCCAACCGCGCACTCTTTATCCTCCTTCTTGCACAGATGTAGATTCTACGGAGGTCAGCGATTGATGCTGTCCAACAATACCCTGGCGATCTCCCATCCCTAGAATTAACCTTCCTAGGCATGGTTGCATCGCACAAACATGTAAGTAGTACTACGAGTTGATCGCCGCATGGCACCAGGGTTTCACTCATGTTCTGTTCCGCTCAAGTGCCACTGCGGGCGAATAGAGTGGGTGCTCTTCATTCTGCGCGCTGCCTAGTATTGTGGACGATACTATAGCGAACCACCAAGCTGTCGCTTTGGTTGTAGCCATCCTCCACCCTCCAGTTATTCGACAGCCCAGGGCTGTAGAACATCACGTCGATGATCGACTCCGCTTCGTTTTTATGGTAGGTACTCTTGGTACCTACGTTTGCCAGGTCTAAATTCAACTTGACCAGGGCCTCAAGCAGGGTCTGGCCCCTTGGGTTGGTAAGGCGACCGCCCCATTGCAGTGCCAAGGCGTTGAATTCATTCGCTATTACCAACGGATTTCTGCCAGTTAGCTCTGTTGCCATCCAATCAACTATATGTGACTGGTCAATGGACCATCATGGCGGCGCATAACAGCTGCAGAAGTGCACTCCATTCACTTTTACAACCACAAAGCCCTCACGTAAGGTAGACAAAACCTCCTGAACCGGGAACTTGCCCATCGTTTATGAGGCCGCCATATTGGACCTATCCGCAACCCAGTTTCCGTTACCGGTCGGGATGCGATAGGGTCGGATTGTACACAGCAGCTGCTGAGCTGCCTCACAGTGGTTCAGGTTTCGTTGGGTTACCTGCACTGTGGCTTCTTGGTTTACCCTTGTAGGCCGGGGCCTTAGGGCCTCCCGTAACGTGCTAGTCGTCTGGTTTTCAGAGCACGTCATGCATTTAGGGGATTCCTTGCAGTCCCGAGCCTTGTGGCCTTTCTCTCCGCACCTTCAGCTTAGGTCGCTTCTATCAGGGCCCTAACAAGACACATGTCTACTCTCGAGGCACTTAAAACATGACTCCAGCGGCTGGTGCAAACTCAGTGGGCAAACGGACCATCTACCTTGAGTTTCGTCACTTTTAGAGCCCCGCCGCGGCGGCTACTGCCAGCTGTATCGTGGCCACTTGGGTCCCGAGTGGATACTTTTACAGTCGTATGGCTGTTGTTGTGCTGTACCTCAACCCCACACTGGGCCTTTATGGCCGTGGAGATTTCGCTGGCCACTTACGTGGCTAGAGCACGTACGTCCACTCCCGCTCCCAACTTGTTCAGCCAACTTTTTATAGGCTAGGCCATTCAGCTTCGTGTCCTTCCTAAGCTCTAGGATCATTTCATCGGTGCAGGTACGGCAGATACTCCGCACATCGGTGCCCAGATCACAAGCTTAGCGTTACCGTGCATCGCTCTGAGGACCTAGGAGTACTTAAGCTCTTCGGTCTGCAAGATGAGAGCCTCACCGCGGTTCCAGGTTCCGCGGTTTCATGCCAGGCTTCGATTCGCTTTTTCTTTTAAAGCACTATTTCTCTTTTTTCGAAAATTGGTCCAGGGATTTTTCCAGCCTCTGTAAGGGTCGTCGCTCGAACTCCTCTTGTCATGCCGTTCATTGCTGGCACTTGGGCCGCCCTTGACGTGTGAGACTTTTCGCACCGACAAGGTCGTTGTGGCGCTTTTGACACCTTTGGCACCATTGGCGCCGGGGCCACTCTCTTTACGCCTGTGGGGCGTGAGGTTGCACCCTCCGACCCTTACACCACGTTCGCGTATGTCTTTGGGCTCGTGGAGCCACCTGACACCAGCCGCTACTTGCAGTCACCGGGTGTAGTTTCCCTGGGCGACTGTCTCGCCTGCTTGGATGTTCCTTCCACTACGGTAGGTGGGGTGAGATTTCCCACAGAGACGGACGCATCCGTCGGCGCGTGTTTGCAGGTGTACTCCCTGGTCTTTAGCCTTGCTATCTCCCTAGCGCTTGGGTCGGCTCGAAGCTTGACTAGCTCGTCCCTCTCACGGCATGCAGCCTTAACGCACCTAGGAATCTGCCACAAGCCGTGTTTGAGGGCCTTACGAGTTGACGTAAAGTCGATTATTGCATTCAGCTGTTCTGAGATTACTAACACTTTCGGAAGCGTAACTAGCTTCCTTTCCATGGCCGGATGAGCCCAGACCCATCCATGGCCTCTCCGGTTCTACCAAAGACCCCTGCTTTCGAGGTTGTATTCGCGCTTCTGAATATAAGGCTGATTTAAAGATTAGGCTTAGATATCTGAGGGTTTTTTTTTAAATATTTGTTTTTGCTCTTGCTTACATTTTCACAGACACAGAGTTCTAAGACTGATTTAGTAGACTAATTCCTTTTACGGTTGATCCGGATCTTCCGAAAAACTACGGCTCTGAGGGTTGGTTTTTGACTCATAGTTACAAATGTGCTCAAATGTTGCTATTAGAAGAACATCGGGAAAAAAATGATAAGTTTCACGTCTGTATCCATAAATTGATGCTTTATACCATTGTTCTGGATCATCCGTAAAGTACTCGATGGCCTTGATACGTAATATTTTTGATCACAAGTGTAAATGTAAAACCACAACACCAATTTCCCCCCACCCACAACCCCCCCCCCCCCCAAAAACCCCCAAAACACAAATCCCCCCAAAAAGGAACAACAAAAAAAAAAAAAAAACTAAAAAAAAACACCTCAATTTGTAGATTTATTTCATAGATTGACCACTATTATGGTTAATCTGCATCATCCAGAATACACCCAAAAAAAAAAACAACAAAAAAAACACTTACCAAACCCCACTAAAAAATTTTTTCCCCCACCCCCAACCCCCCCCCCCGCCCCCCATACAAATAAAAACCCAAAAAAAATACAAACGTTTCCCCCCACCAAAATGGGGAAACACAAAAAAAATATTCAAAAAATTTAAAAAAAAAATACAGTGTGAAGTTCTTAGATTTATTTCATAATCCACCATATGGTAACTCACTTGCCGAAGCGACCGGGTGATATATTCCGGCGGCTGAAATCGCCTGGGGTCAAACGGAACTTTGTCTACAAGACCGCAATACCGGGAGACGTGCTAGACCGATGACTGTGCGAGATCCAGTTGGCCGCGTTCGGCGAGGACGCCATGGGTCATCAAGGTCGTGAGGGAGCAGATTCGGCGCAAGAAGAACTTCTCAATCCGGAAAACGGCTACCGATCTCAACGTTTCCATCGGGACCGCTCACACCATATTCAGCAAGGACCTTGGTTAAAAGCCTTACAAAAAACGTAAGGTCCATGATGTTTCGAAGGCTACCAGCAAAAAGCGGTTGGATCGAACCAAGATGATCCTCTCTCAGCATGCTGGTCAGGAATTTTTTTTTTCGGACGAGAAACTGAGAAATGACTGGATGTAGGCGCCAACGAGGGACAGCATTCATGAATCCAATATAAACATCCCTCGGTTCTAAATTGCAACGTCGGTGATGGTTTGAGGGGCAGTATGCATATGTGGTAAGCTCTCCTTAGTGTTTATTGAAAAAAAAACGTCAAAATCAACGTGGCGTACTACAAAACTGAGGTTTTGGAGAAGGTTGTTGCCCCCAGTCTTCGAAGCCTCTACGGAGATGAGCACTACGTGTTCCAGCAGGACGGTGCACCAGCCCATATGGGAAATGTGGTCCAAGCATGGACAATTTAACCGACTTTCTGGACACAGAATTTAGGCCTCCCAGCTCCCCGGATTTGAATCTTCCCTTTTTTGTTTGGTCCTATATGATGTCAAAATTGAACGAATACAAGATCAGCACCTTGGACCAGTTCAAGACGGTGATTCTCAAAATCTGGGACGAAATGCACATGCAGTCCATGCGTGACGCTTGCGACGCATTCGAGATAGGTTTGAAGCTCCTGAGAAGTTCGAAGGGGTTCGGGGTCATTCTAAGAGAAATGTTGTAAACGCTTCTTATAACATTGCTTTCCATAAAATGAAGCCAGAAAAAAATTTAAAATGAAAATCACATTTTTTTACATATTTTCAAAGTATATTTGAACAAATTGAACAAACATCAAACAAAAGAGGAAACAAAACAGGTGTTAAAAAAAAAAAAAAAAAAATTAATTCAATACAATTCTGTAATTAAAATGGAGAGCGTAAATATGTTTCTCTCCAAGAGAATTGCTCTGTGGACTCCCTAAAAATAAGTGGCATGTTTTTTTTTTCGCTCGGGTGCTGTCAGTTCAATCGAAGATGGCGTCGAAACAGCAAGCACTCCGCGAGCGTGTTGTACGGTTTTACGAAACGCATGGTCATCGTGGAAAAAAGTGCTCAGTTTACCGGATCCTGGCATCCCTGAGCGTGGAGCGGAAGGCCGGTAGCGGCCGTCCGGCGAAGATAATGACGAACCCTCAAGATGAAGGACATCATCTGTCGGAAGAAGACTCGGTCCCCCGAGTACACGAACGAGCAGATAGCGACCGTGAATTCGCAGTGCCGGTGGATGACGAAGAACTACCGCGGAACGTCGTTCGTGCTGGACGACGAAAGTTACTTTCCGCTCTCGAAGACCCACATTTCAGGAAATGACAGCTACTATTCCAGCTACAAGTCGGCCACACCCCCCGAAGTAAAATATAAGTTTAAGGATACATTTGAAAAAAAAAGTCATGTTGTACAACGCCATATCGGACAGAGGGATTTCAAAGCCGTGGTTCAAGACGAGCGGTCTGGCCATCATTCAACAAGTGTACCAGGAGGAGTGTCTTGAGAAAAAAAATTTAGCCGTTCTTAAAGGAACATCATGCGGATAGGAAGTACGTCTTCTGGCCGGACAAGGCGTCTTCCCATTACGCGAAAAAGATACCGTACGTGCCGAAAGAAAGAAACCTGATCAAGTTGTCCCAGTGCCGAGGATTTTTTCGGCTCTCTCAGTGCCCTAGTGCACAAAAATAATTGGCGGGCCAAGGATACGAGGCAGTTGGCCAAGCGGATCCGGAAGATGGACGTCAGTGCCGTCCAGCGCTCTTGTGAGAGCATCGCGACTTAATTGAGTCGTATGGCTGACCAGGGCCCCTTCTTCAATATTCATTGACATATTTTTGATTTTTTTTTTTACTGTATGACTGAAAAAATTCTCACTTTTTATTAAACACCCGTTATTGAGCATGATGCAATATTTTTTTAATTTTATTTTATTTGTCGTCAATCATATATGTAGACCGGTTTTACATTCTTGCATTAATTCTACTCTTACAGATATTGCACAGTGGGAAAAAAGTACATGAATCGCGAAAGAATTCGATAATTCAGCTCCAAGTAGCCCAAGGTTAGTGCACAATAGCATTTTTTATGTGAACATTCCTGGAAAATCCAATCCAACTTGCCGCAATATTCAGTGGACGGAAATATTAGGCTTATTTTACCCCAATTCCCCCATATTTTCGAATAATGCCCAGTAATCTATGCTTGGAGGGGTCTGCGGTAGTCAAAATACGCCTTTTCTTATGTTGAATTTCCCTAGGAATTGAATGGAGGTAGTTGTAGCCGCATGGGTCGGGTAACGGAGATATTGCTGATTTTACCCCACTTGCCCCATGTTTTCGAATATTGTTCATTAATCTAAGGTCGGAGAGGTCTGCGATAGTCAAAATAGGCCTATTCTTATGTAGAATTTCCCTAAAAATCGAATAAAGGTGGTTGCAGCCACCGCACTAGTCGGGAAACAGAGATATTGGGCTTATTTTTCCTCAATTCCCCGTATTTTTGAATATTGCTGAATAATCTATGATCAAAGGGGTCTGTGGTAGTCAAAATAGGATTATTCTTATGTAGAAGTTTCCTAGAAATCGAATGAAGGTGGTTGCAGCCATCACACGGGTCGGGTAACGGAGATATTGCTGATTTTACCCCCACTTCCTCATATTTTCGGAATATTGCCCATATTTCCATACGCTTTTCAGATGTCTTTGGAATAAAACAAGTTAACTGGGCCTTTCGGACCAACACAAAAAAGTATATTATCCATTACCATCAGATAATTCATCTTCACTCAAAGTTGTCGCTCATCTTCACTATATTCGTCATCGTTTTTTTTTCTGAATCTATTCCTACTTCGAACATTCCTCCAATAATTTTGGAATGTGTGTATCCAATTATCCACACTCCGTTCAACAACATCTTCTTCCACTTTAAGATTCTGCCGAACAAAATCCAAAACATGCTGTTTCTTCCAGCGTTTCAAATAAATTTCCGTAACTTCCTAGTTTGAAAACATTTTGAATCGAAAAACACAGAAACTTTGACAGATTTGTCTCATTAGTGTGCGTGCAATAGCGGAAACAAAATGTCAGTCATAATCATAAAAAGTGTTGCGTAGGATTGGGCTATAAAATCAGAAATATCTCCGTAAAATCAGCAATATCTCCGTTTTCCAACTCGTACGGTGGCTGCAACTACCTTCATTCGATTTCTAAGAAAATTCTACATAAAAATAGGCCTATTTTGACTACCACAGACCCCTCCGAGCATAGATTATTCAGTTATATTTGAAAATACGGGGAATTGTGGCAAAATAAGCCCAATATCTCTGCTTTCAGACCCATGCGGAGGCTGAAACCACTTCCATTAAATTTTTAGAAAAATTTTACATAATAATAAGCCTATTTTGACTATCGCAGACCCTCTGATAGATTATTCAGCAATAATCGAAAATACGGAGAATTGGGGCAAAATAAGCCCAATATCTCTGCTTTCAGACCCGTGCGGTGGCTGCAACTACCTTCATTCGATTTCTAGAGAAATTCTACATAAGAATAGGCCTATTTTGACTACCGCAAACCCCTCCAAGCATAGATTACTGGGCATTATTCGAAGATACGGGGGAATTGGGGTAAAATAAGCCCAATATCTCCGTCCACTGAATTTTGCGGCAAATGAGACACCTTTCATTCGATTTCCCAGGAATTTTCACATAAAAAATGCTGTTATTCACTAACCTTGTGCTACTCGGACCTTTTTTTCCCACTGTGTATTGTGAGAAAAATACTTTTTTTAGTTGATTTTAATTCATTGTTATATCAATTGTGGTGCAATATTTGTTATAGCAAGACATCATCTTATTTATGGGTCCATTTTGGGCATAGTTAGTTCTCTGATTATTTACATATGTAGAAAAAAATCCTGCTTCTTAAGTAACGGGTGGGAGTTTAGAAATTGAGCTTCTCTTAAATTTTCGAGTGGATGTTGAAACACTTTTCGAGGTGATTCGATACTATTTACTTGTAGTGTAGATTGACTCATTGTGGCTGTGTGACATGTTGTAAAAACAACAAAACAAAAAATTAGCTATCACCTATGATAATATTTAATTAATAACTTTACTTTTCGTGACTGTGTTTCTTCTTTTCAAGCTAGTTAATAAAAAGAAATCGCCTTCCTTTCACTTTTAAACGCTTGTATGTATGAACCCTGCTAGCGTCAATTTAATGTTTACCTTCCGGATTTGAAACTGCTCTAGCAAAACTAAAGCTCTGCGAATGAAGTTGTACAACGATTCCAAACCACCCATATCAGCCAAACACACTTCGTTGCACTCCCGGAAGGAAGCCTTGAACAATCTCATTAAGAGAACCCATTGTCGATGGAACGTCTTAAAGTGCTCCATTAAAGCCCGGCAAGGGAGAAATCGACTTTTCCATGAAACATACAGAACCCTTTTCCGCCAACCCCATGTCATTTGCTCGGTTATTTTCCTATTCATTGCACAATAATTTCTCCTTAAAACTCCAATTTCGATCTGCTCGTAAGGCGTCAAGTGTGCTTTTGCTTGTGCGTGTGATCCCTCTCGCGGTCCCTTTCTGTCCCAGAATCATCTCCAATCAAGCCGGAAACGGATTCGCATGCCACTGACTGCCGTTTGCCCACCATCTCCGTCGCATATCGTTTTCGCTTCGAACCTCACCTACACCCACAACCAGGTCCTCCTCCCAACCAGGGATCCTTTCGGGTTCGTTCTAATGAATATTCCATTCCACTTGAAGCCGACGGTTGTTTTGGGGGCGGCTGTGAATCCACTAGAGCTATGCTTCTACACATCCAGACGATTTTGGGGGGGGGGGGGGGGGGTAGGGCTGTTCGAGATGTTCTTAGACCGGCCATAATTTCACTACTCTTGAAGGTTTTCCTTTTTTTTGTTTCGACGGCGCTTACCAAATGGACCACCTTATTTTAAGGAGACGGACGGTCGAAATGCAGCTTTATGGCAACGGCTCCCACCGCTGTGTGTCACCGTCGCCAACGTCTTTGCGCTGAGCTCCGTCTCGCCCCATCACTTGGATTATGTTATCAAATTTTATGGTTATTACTTTATCTATAAGGAAACACACCGAATGAGGGGTTTTGAGCGTGTAACTGTTTGCTTCGAGAAGATGCTTCGCGTGAAACATGTCTGAGAGCGGCTCCTATCCAAGCACGAATCAA
Organism: Aedes koreicus; assembly: GCA_024533555.2. Taxonomy (NCBI): domain Eukaryota; kingdom Metazoa; phylum Arthropoda; class Insecta; order Diptera; family Culicidae; genus Aedes; species Aedes koreicus. The sequence continues at coordinate 62,059 of JAHHFK020004945.1, read as the reverse complement.
GGAGAAATGAAATTTTTATGAAATTATCTGATAACAAAATTTCCCATACATTTAGACGATGTCGTCAACGGTCTCATGGTTCTGGACCCGGACGTTGCGCTGGTTGCCGAGGGGTGAGCTTTGTTCTTCAAAAGTGTATAGTGTGCGTGGCAATCGCCCACTTGGACTGTAGAACGGAGCCGCGATGGCCGTTTTGGGCAAAACAAATGGGCCTGCTATTAATTGTTTTGCCTTTTTTTTATTCATTTCCAAGCTAACACAACATTGGATAAGGTCAAACATGTTTGGGTGTAGGTGGGAGGCTGGACAGGCCAGTGCTGTCAGGTGTAATAAAATTTGCTATTTGTAATCTATTGTTTAGTCCGAGCGACATCAGACTCGACGACATTAATTATGTTTTAATAATACATTTGGGTGTGATACCGAATAACGAATGTAAAGGTATGTCAAGTTGACCTTTAATAGCCAGAAGGCACGTCTAGAATTCAGCGATAATTTGCTGGGGGCCGGTTCAAAAAGACGTGGTGCTGTGAATACGACATTTCAGTATTAAGAAATAATGCTATCATTTGAAATGCTGGACAACGCAAGGTCGATACTTATTAGGTGGCCTTCATCCAGATGGCGAGTTTCATATGGATCATAACTACGTAACATTTTAAAATTAAAATGAGGCATGTAAAAGACATGGAAATTGTTTCAAACGAATGTTTACTTCCCTAGGCAAGCACGAAGACAATTTCTCAAGCATTCTGATGTTCGGACTTAAGCTGAGAAACGAACTAAGAAGTTCACATATGGTTTAAATAAAGTTGCGTGGGACTTTCATACTCAATTACAAAACATGTACGAATAATATGAGCTCTACAATGCCTCCGTATTGTTATAATTTAGTTGAAAGGTCATTTAAGGTTTTTTTGACGTAGGACTACGTCTTTGTTTTTAATACAGGGGTACACGTGGCGAGTACGAGAATTTGGAGCGTCACGAAGTATGTTTAGGTTTTGATTGTTAATAAATAGTTCATTTCATGACCTATTTTCAAAATTTTTGCACCAATATATCTTGAATATTTCTACGCATCACTTTAAATATTAAAATTGATTGATTTTCAACACTAAGCTATTGAAAATAACAGTGATGTCATATAATGTCGATTTTTCAGAGTAAATTTACCAAATACACAGTACTTTCCTAGCACAGACTTCATATTTAAGTAAGGAACGTCTCCTAGGCAGTCATGAATGTTAAATAAGGGGTAAATCTTCGCATTTTGATTTAGTTTTTCGGCAGTCGTGGAGCGAGGCTATAGGAAAGCATTTGAACTGGAGAGCAGTCATTGCCCAGAGAGGCGTTGGTACAGCTGGTGGCTGTTGGGATGATTCAACCTCGCTGCGAGAAACATGGCTGCTGAAGCCTACGAATTGGCGGAAAAAGCACTTTTAAGCACTCGTTAAGGAAGAGGAGCTTTATCTCTATCCGCTGATATATTTAATTTGAAGGGATTGTATTCAACTTCCGATAAATTCTAAGACAAAGTGTTTGTTTACAAAAGCAGATTTGCCCGAATCAAATGTTGGTGCTGATATATTGTTTCTACATTTAGATTAGTTAAGAGAAGTTCCCTTTCATTTTACATGTTTATATATACTATGAAGGATTGATGCTACATCATTTGAAAACAATTTTGCCTCTATGTGATGATCTGAACGCGGAACAAAAGAGTGATATTTTTGTGTACCAGTAATGATTTTAGTTTGCTGAAAGATGTTGCTCCATTTTGTAACTCCCTGTTCATGGTCTTCATAAGATACATAACAAAATGACATTTTCGCTAAGCAGTTATTATTTTTCTGATTGGCCCAATCATTTAATTCTTTTGCATTTATTATTATGTGTCATTTGTTTAAACCGTAAGTAATATTCAAATATTTTCTCCGAGGATAGTGAACCTGCTTCAGTTTCGGTTGATGATACCGGTGAAACGATGATTCCAGCTATACCTTTGTTAAACAACTCGATATTATGCGCTCTGGAAAATTCCTGTTTCAAGCTTTCTTGAGAAGATGATGTGATGGATGTAGCCCAAGGTATTTCCTCCATAGCGAACCTTGATGTAGATGGTTGAAGCTCCGGAACGGGGTTGTGTGGTTGCTCATCGATATCATACTCCGTTTCCGCGTGTTTCACTTTGTTTAAATGTAATCGACACGAATCACAGATTGATAAAGACGTATCCAACGGAATTCGGCAGTTCATTAGCTCGTGAATAATGTTTTCGTTTAATTTACGAAGCTTTACCGAGCACCGTGGTTTAGGAAAGGGTTTGCAACACTTCACCTTATTGAATTCCATTTCGAAATTATTATTAAACACTCAAAACAAATTTGTTACTGATGCTTTCCGAGAAGTGGAACTATTTTATATACCAAGCACAAGTAGTTTTAGATTTCTAGGTATACTATCGGCAATACCCAGCAACGGGCTACCCAACGGACGAGTTTTTAAAGCTACTGAGAGCCTTTGATGCTACCTAAAATTCAGGCAGGCGGTAAGTTGGTCCATCATTTGAACAAAACAGATTATAAACTGTAGAGGATCCATAGCGCTGATGTCCTTGGCAAAATATGGCGTGTGAGGACAAGATCTATAGTTTATAATCTGTTTTATTTGAACCGTTCATCCAATCATCTTGCGGTCAAAGAGAGAGTAGCGTAAAATTTATTATAAATTTCGAAAAACCAACTTTTCTTGATGGAGAATCTAGAAAAACTTATGAAAAGGTCGTATTTTCGAAAATTATTCGAGTATGATAAAATTAAATTGCAAATATCTGGAGAACGGATGCTCTTACGAAGGTCATCATACGGAGCTGAAAATTTTAAAAAACACTTCAAAAATCAGATTATATAATCAGAATACGTTTATTGCCGCCAATATTAAAATTTCGAGAAATTTATCAAAAGTTGATGTTAAGGAAACTTTTTTTCCTGACATTTTTTCATCCTGGAGCCTTCGTTTAAATTGGCGTTTTAACTTCAAATTTTCACTGCCAAAAAATGAAAAAAAAAATCAAAAAATCTTTTTCAATATTCAAGTGAGATAAAATTTTCATGTTAATTAATCAATTTTTATAAACGCAATAATCAATTTTTTTTTTCAGTGTATAATAATTTTTAGGCTACACTTGTGAAGTCTTCAATTTTTTCGAATAACCAAACATTTCGGGCTACAAATCCAAATTAATACAAATTATATTGATTGGTGTTGATTCAAAATGCTTTGCAAAATTTAAAGACTCTTGTCACAGCTCTGAGCGCTAAAATCTATGTTTGTGCGGAGAATGCTCAGTCTATTATTGCCTTTATCCTAATGCCAAACGCGTATCTTTGCAAAGTTTCATCGGTCAAATAAAAAATATCGAAAATAATTATCACATTTCCATTAGTTTCACGGTCATTTCGTCTGGTGTTTTAGGTCATTTCGTTGGCAAACGTTCTCGAATATAGAATCCAAACATTTCAATTGTTGAAAATGTACCCATTTTTTGATAGTTTATGAAGCTGTCAAAAAATGGGTTCTTTTAAAATCAAAATAATGCATACTTAAGACTCATTTTTTATTTTGAATGAGAGACCAAAAGATGGGTATTTTTCTACCCATTAATGGAAAAAAAATATCTTAGCATTTTCCTGACTCACTTTGTATAGTTAAAAGTATGCTGTTCGAAAAATAAAACAAAAACTTCGCGGAATCCAGTCTACGAAAACTCGAAGAATATGAAAGAACTGAAGGTTGAATTGGATAGCGAAAGCTTACAAAAACTGAGAGGTACGTTAATAATTTATTATAATAGTTTAAAAAGCTTCAATTTCATCAGTAGAATCGTACTTCCGAGTATGTGTCACTTACGGAGCGTAAAATCCAAGCTTTCATCAAGTTGACGTCAAAATTATTTAAATCGTATCCACGGAAGCCTTCAGGAATCGTTTGGGTGTTGTAGGAATCTCTCTGGAGGATAACGATGTGATGACCGCTTCAATGGACCACTTGAACGTCGCCGGAATATTTGCCGAAGTGAAAACCCCCGAACGAAACTTGTCATACCTGAGAGATAAAAGGCCTGTGGCTAAAGGGTTGTCGTTACGAATAAATACACAAATGCAAATACAAATACAGTTATTCGAATCTATTATGTTTATTCTAATGCTCATTATTCAATATCGCAAGTAAAAACAAATCACGAAAAATTGGTAAATCATACCCATTTTGCAAGTAACAAACATTTTGAAAAATGGGTATTTCATACTCATTTCCCAAATAACAAACGTTTTGAAAAATGGGTAAAAAATACCCGATAGCCTGACGTACAGGCTCTTTACTTATTAATGGGTAAAATCGTTTTACCTATTGAAGAAGTTAACCCACTTAAGTTCGAAATGTGATTTTTTAATAATTTATTACTGCCGGCTCGGTTGCACCTATTTTTACCCCCCCCCCCCCAACCAACGAAAACTTTAAATTATTAAAAACATCACCCACCTTCCCCCCCCCCATCCACCACCCCATCTTATGTGCATCCATCAAAAGGCATGCGAAAAACACACAAATAGTATTATGACACTTCAACAATATTCATCTGACAAAACGTTACATTGTATGTGAACGAAGGTTATGTCTGCTGTCAGATAAATTTAATGTGATTTACACATATGAAAAAAACCAGTGGTTTTCCTGGCATAGTATTTTCAAGATGGCGAATCTGGGTAATCAACTGCTGGCGGATTTAGACTTCTTGGAGGAATTACTGGAAGTTTTGCAACGTTTGCTTCTTAAAACCATGCAGGATGATGAGAAATCTTAATCTTTGTATTATTTCCGAACGTAGAATTTAGTTATACGAACTGATGACGTATTCGGCCGACGATTTCGCATCCAGTTTGTGATGGAGCAACGTTGAATGGAATTGTGCTCCCTTTTTCGAGTACATCGATGCCTGGAGGACACGGAATGTATGTTTTCTGATGCATAAAAGTTAAACGTAAACCATTCATCTACAATTTAGTTCTTGATTTATATTTTACAGAAGTCGAATATTCTTCGAGCGCTACTTCCCAACTTGTACGTTGAAGTTATCGACTTGAAAGACAGCAGGCGTTCAGACATCCTCTAGATCTCCGGTGTTGATGAAGGAACAACATTTGGACCCGGTTTATTTTCAGTGTTTTTAGCTTCGTCGTGTTACTATTCAACTCTATTGACATGCATTATAAAACCAAAGAATAAATTTATCTAAAAACTATAAAAATACCACATGAAATTTATTAACGGTAAAAATCATTCTTATTAGAATTTCTCATGAATTACATTAACCAATACTAATAACTCTCATTGGCATTTCACATAAAAGGTATGTGACGGTTCCAATCAATTTAATATGAATTATCTCTCGATTGTTTATGTGTTTTTCACATAGAAGTTATGTGTAAAGCTACATGGAAAACAACTATTTGTGTTTTCAGATAAATTTTACATGATTTATCGGTTCAGTGTCGCTGTTCTTATTGTTGGTAGTCGGAAGACCGACGGGGGGGCGGTCTAGTTTTAGTGGTAGTGGATGCGTTTTTTTTTTTTCTACTAGCTCCGGAGGAGAGGCCTAGCTACAATAGTGCGCGCCGCGCAACAGCACGGCGGCCCAAAATATTAAACACACGTTCGCTCGTTTGTTGTGCTACAATGGGCACAAGCGGCAAGAGCGGCAATGTACTAAAATGCCGCAAATATTCAGATTGTTGAATAAGTGCGACAGCGTTTGCGCGGCAACTCGAATATTATACTACGGAATTTTTTTAATTGGATACAATCGAGTCGGCTCTTTTACGAGTAACATTTTAAAATGTTCACTGATTCTGTATGGATGATGATTGCGATATTACTGAATAACGTTGAATAACTTAATAAAGATCCGTAAATCAGATTACTGAGTGTACTGAATTAAAACTACTGAGCGTTTGATATTAGATTAACGAGCTGGAAAATCGAAACTGACCGAGAAAACAAACTTGACGACTTTTGATGAAAAAGTATTCAAGATTTGATCAAAAACTGGAATTTAGAGAAATTTATAACGAAATAATCACAAAAAATTGGATTGTTTCTTATTGTTTGACCGAAATTCCTTCATCGATGGTATCATACGCCAGTAGGTGGTAGATGAAAATCACTCGAAAAATATTAAAATTAAATTTTATGTAACTAAATAAAAAGCCGACACTCCGTGTTTATTGACTTCTTAATAGAACATTTTACGAATCGGTGGTTCACTTTATCCAAAAGCTTCTGAAAAACTTCTGGCGTCATTCGAATAGATCGGATGAAATAATCTTTTGTTTTCATAAAACTCAACGCTGTTTCATAAAATCCGCCCATGTCTGTTGCCGCCTGTCTTATTTCGAATACTTTTTATATCACGCAAATGCTTTAATAAAATAAAGAACTGGCGTGCTTTCTCCATGTTCGAAGATTATGAAAGTGACAACGCATTGTAAACAAGAAAGCGGCACGCGGCAGAGGCAAATCTTTTAGAACATTTTAGTTCTATGCCGCGCAATGCGCACTGCCGTGCCGTTGCGCAGCGCTCGCTATTGTAGCTAGGCCTTAATTCTTTTCAGAGGTCGATTGAATTTGAGCATACGGTTGAGATAAAAGAATTGAGAGATCGCAGCAAGCCGTGTTCTGTTTTGTTTTTGCTGCGTTGTTTCCGCGAGAAAAAAAAATCAAACAATAATTCGTAATTTAACTTGAACTAACAGTGAAATCATGCAATCTCCGCGTGCATTGAATAAAATCGATTCCCTCTCGAAATGTGTGAGTGTCGGTAGTATTTTCCCGTTTTTGTTTTGTTTTTGTGCTTCGCCCCCGCACCCGGAAGAAGAGTTTCATCAGCTTAGTTTTGGTTATTAGTGGTAATATTGTAACACTCGGGCATAATTTATTAGTTTAGAGTGTTTTTTCGCTTTGTCGCGAGTGAATCGATGATTATTATTAGTTTCGAAGCGCGATATAGAGTCGCCTCATAGCGGGGATTTGCATTATTTGCAGAGTGTGGAGTGAAAAAAAGAAGACTAGTGCAATGTAGAGAACGGCCATTTGCTGGTCAGAAGCAGCAAACGAAAACAACGCGCATGGGCAGGTGAAAAGCATGCACATAATTTTAGGTGCATTCACCACGGGGTGTATTGAGTTTTGTAATGCAGGTTGCATATCTAGCGGGCGGTTTAGCAATGTTAATTTTTGCGCTTATTTAATCGCGAGTGCATGAAATTAATTAGGAATCAACGTCGAAATTTTTTATTTTTACGAATGAACAAGATAGAGTGATTGAGGAGGCGGACATGGGTGAGATCTATCTGATTATAACTATATAACAATATTCTTATTCTCCAATAATACTAATTACGTGCCTGGTTTGGAAATTTAAAATTTCCAAAGCTGGAAGTGTGTTGCAGTGCCCTTATCCAAATGATATCGGTAATGTTAACATGTGGAGCTTATTGTATGTGAAAGTAACCTCGGAGTGGGCGTGACTCTCCAGACATACTGAAATGGGTTGCTGGATCTCCAGTAGAGCTATCACTTTCTAGCTCCCGGATTAATGCTACTTCAAATGGCCACTTGAATGATTGTTGTAAACAGATTTCTTCCATAATACCATTGCCGGCCGATGGGTGTTAGATTTCACACACACACACACACACACACACACACACACACACACACACACACACACACACACACACACACACACACACACACACACACACACACACACACACACACACACACACACACACACACACACACACACACACACACACACACACACACACACACACACACACACACACACACACACAAAAAAAAAAAAAAAAAAAAATCTAACACCCATCGCGCGCGCGGTTGAGTTAAAAGAATTTAGTTCGGACACCGTTGGTTGTTACCAAAAAATAGTCTTGAAACAAGTTGTAGTTCTTTTTGTAAAGCTTGTTAAGAAAAAATCCAACATAACACCTACCTTCCCAATGACTTCGTCCGTCCTGTTTACCAGATTTACCACATTAAACCAATCCGAGAAGAATTCAAAAAGCGTTCCCGTAACTGCTACCGCCGGGAATTGTTTGTTAATTTCAAATTTACAACTTTTCTCCAAAACGTGCGTACGACGCACATGGGAAAACGTGCTCCACGTGGGGCCAAGCCAAAGTCACACAAAGCCAAGTCAAAGGAAATCATCATCATCAGCCATCATCCAAGACTGACACTCATCACGAAACAAAAAAAAATCGTGCAAATCTTTTTCCCCCCGCGGTGACCAAAAACAGAACGGAAACTTTCGATCCTCTGCAGGAAGGGACGGAAAGTTTCACAATAAAAACGAAAACTTTCCCCGTCTCAACGAACTTCAATCAAGGTCGAACAGCTCGACAACGGTGGCGGATGCTCGAAATTTCGGCACCATTTTTGCTTGTTGTTCCCTGTCGTCTGCACACGTTTTCCCCATGAATCGAATTGCAATATTATTCGCCTTTTCTTTTCGCCTTTCTTCAAGAAACTTTTAAGATATGAACGATCGCTTTGGAAGCCTCCGAGTATTGTTTTAGACTATTACACTCAAAAAAATCGACACGTTACTTCCACGTGAAACGCACGTAATTTTCGTCCACTGCCAAAACCAGTAAGAGCTACGTGATTTCCGCGTAAATTCACATTCTACGTGAAAATCAAATAAAATATACGTGATTTTCACGTACGATTCACTGGACACGTAATGTTCACCTGATTTTACTGAAGAAGATTTGGTTACGTGTTCAGGTGGAAGTTACGTGAAATTTCACGTGAAAACAACGTGTCGATTTTTTTGAGTGTACGAATAAAATATTGTTTGGAATGGACCCGGAAAAATGATGGTGTGCTAGATTAAAACGGCTGTTAGGTTTTGAAATAAGTGATTTTTTTTCGAATATTCAGACGCAGTTAGATTACAAAAGAACACTGAGGGATCAATTTTTCTTAGGAAAATAATGCATTGTTATGCAATATGACTACTATTGTTCATTTTTTTTTCCAGATTTGAAGAATGTAGTTGAGTAAAAATTGCCAGAATATACTACTTTCCCATATAATAGTATAGATTAGTTTACAATCTTCATTTCTAATGCATTGAGTAGTTATCCTACCTTCTCCACTTCACACACAAAGCTGTTCAACGTTTAATGAATATTAATGAAGCATACCTGGAAAGAAACAGAAAGACAAATTGTTAACAATTTGGAGTATACATTACTGCTGAAACCGATCAGTTCGGCTAATCCAAATTAACACAATCTCCAAACAAAAATCTTACGCCTTTTCCCCCGATCGTTTTCCATTTCACCCAATTTGAATTAACAATTCAAAAAAAAAATGACATAAATAGGATCGCAAAGGTGTCGCAGAGCAAAGAACCGGGTTTCTTTATTTCGATTAGTGTTCAAGTTTATATTTATATGTACCTTAAAGTCAGCCAACCCAACCAACAAAGGTCAAGAGGATACAGCAACACTCCTGCTGGCAGATGTCAGTGTCTGACAGAAAGGTTGCCGTTTTCCCAGTCTTAATCTCCTAGGCATTCGGGCCCATATCTTCCGCAGAGCTGTCAAAGTAACATCATCATATACTCTGAGTGCCTACTGCGAAATGGACCTGTCGGATGCTGGACCTTTTCTTCCTGATATTTCTTTTTCTTCTTGATGCCCTTCATATCAATCAAGATTTGGGAAAGGAATCAAAAGGATTCAAACGGGGCGAGACTTTCAAATGATACTTGCATGGGTTCACCTGTCCGACGATTATTGCCCAGCAGTGGAAAGTAACTCTGAAAGTAATGTGGTGTTAGGGGTAGGTGAATCGAAATATTAGGCGTAGGATGTGACAGGTCCTGAAAATTATAAATGGTTTTCACTTAAATTTCTTGTTTTATTTTAACACTATCTACAGCATATTTATTCGACTGAACTTGCTAAATGAAATCAGCTAAATTTTGCCGAGTTGAGATAGACAATAAGTCCCATGACTTTCCAGACTTCAATCATACTGAAATAATATTAAAATTCTATAATGTCTTAAGATAATGAAAGTTTATTGAAATGTTTTTAAGGAGTGTATCGAAAAGTTTAATAGTTAGCAACGTTAAAACAGTAATTACCCTAAAATGGCTTAATTTTTTTGAGTGCATCTTCGAACAAAGCACGCTTCGATCTTTTCATTAAACCAAACGTTGATCAAACTTCTAAAGATAACGGTCGAAGAAAATACCTTGTTTAGTTTATTTAAGATAATAGATGTTATGCAATCCAAAAACTTCGTGTATTGACTTACTTAACATAAGTAGTTCTTCGAGAAGATAAACAGTTAACCGTAAAATAAGAACCGTGAAGTTCTCCCCATATCATCATTAATTGATAGCCATGCATTTAATGGAAGTATTTCCACACTCTTCTCAAACTTATCTGACGGCTGTTTATGATTTGAATTGTCACAACATATTAAACGCCTCAATTAAAGGCGGTTCTTATGAATTCTTCCCATACATTTCGATTAAATTCCATAAGCAAGTACGACTCTTCATTTACCTTCAGCCAGCACCCAAATATCACACCACCAGCAGCACATCGTCTTCAGCTGAACCATCCTCACGGCGGCGATGTCGATTCGCTCAATTTATCGTTCCACTTACCCTTCAAGCAGCCATCCGATCAATTATTATGACGGTAATGGAACACACTGGAACATTTATTCGATTTCGGCAAAGATTCGTATCCACTTTAAACCCCCCGTTCCTTCGCATTCTACCAACCACCGTCCCTCACTCCAAGCTCCAACAATTGGACCAAAAAAGCATCGCTGTAATTTGGCTGCGTTTCAATTCTTCAACCTCACATCCAACGATCGTACATTTTTCCCCGGGGTAAGTGCGCCACCTCTCTAGCACAATGCTGTGTGAACGAAGCAGCGACCAAGTCAAATGTCCCAGATTTATGACGACAACACATTTTCAGTATTTTTAACTGCATCGCACTTCCAGAATCCCAAATTTCAACTGAGCTGCTTCGCCTTGTCAGTTTCCACGATAGTCTACCCCCTCGTTATTTCTGTGACAACCCGGTTTGTCACAACCCGGCATACTTCCAGGGGCACAGTTAGGCCAGTGTTTGAATTCGAATGCCCGAAATTGCCCCGGCCAGGTATGCCCCTGTTCGTGCATAACCGTTTCTGGGTCGCATATTCCACGGATAGCATCCCATTTATGGACGACAGGAGATGGTTCGATGCGATTTTATTCCCTCTATGAAAGTCCTCGGTAGTAGCCGGGCTCAAGTGAGACATACGAGGCACTCTCGCACCATTTCCTACCACCCGGTTACGTTGTGGATCGATATTTGGATTTGGAAGCCTTTTTTGTTCCCTTTCTTTTAAACGGTTGACACAGTCTCGAAACTGTGTTGCATGCCGCACTCCTGCCACATGGGGGTACTACCCGGCACCACGTGGACCTACTGTATCTTGGAGAGCAGCTGCCGAGCGTCGGGGACATTCATCAAGCTAAAACGATAGCATTCTTCTGACGCTGTAACTCATGTCGTGCTGCTGCTGCTTCTGCTGGTATTGGCCAGCACAGTCTCGTCCGCGTCTGACGGTGCAAGATTTACGCACTGTAACAAAAGTACGCTTCAGGTCCCAGTCCCTGGCTGGTCGTATTGATCCTTGCTGGTTGGGAAATTGGCTATCATGTTTCACGGTAACCAGCCAGAGCCTAACCAATGCAGACATGGGATGGTTTTAATCTTCTGGGGCAGCTTTCAAATGGGAGTGGTCGTTGTTTTATTTATTTCTCCGTGTCTGGTCTAGCTCAACTTTTCGCTTCAGAACTTCAGAAGATACGTGTTCCAGCCACAGCGAAAGGACGGCGTTATTGTTCGATTTATTTAAATGCCACTGTAGATTCAAAGTATTGTCACATAAATTAGAGAGTTGATCTTTTGACAAGCGAGTAACTATGAGGTATGCGCACAGCAAAATCTTTATTTTAATTTGTTTTGTGAAATTTAGTGTTGGGTATAGCGAATAAAGCTGGCAACGCCTAGAATCATAAAACCAGAAAAAAAAACCGTATGAAGTCTATATTCATTAATAAATATATCGAATGCATTCGAATGGGACGAAGTTGCCTCCATGAATAGACTCAATTTGATGCTTATAGACCTATCAACAGCACTCGAAAGTTTCTGTTTTCATATGTTTAGTTGCGTAACTTTTTGTGATAAAAATGTCTTATTAAACTTATCTTAGCAAGTTTATAACTACACTCAGGCAAATAAACTTAAGAAAATAAGACTTTCCTAAAGTACAACTAACGCCGGCGTCGGTGGTGCAGTGGTAAGCGTGACTGCTACTAAGCCCCCCAGTGGGTCTGGGTTCAATCCCAGTCGACGTCGGTGGTTTTTCTGAGGCGAAAAAACCTGGTCAGGTCTTCCTTCGGAAGTGAAGTAAAGCCGTTGGTCCCGGCTCATATTCATGAGTCGTTAGGTATGGTTCCCGGTGGCGTCGCCTTGTTGGCGTCGGTGATTGTCACCTGGTGAGGAAATAGGCCGACGGAAAATAAAAAAAAATAAAAAAAATGGTAGAACTAATGAACGATGCTTTTGAATTTCATAAGCGTAACTTATGAATGAATTTTGTTTTACACACGACGGTGTTCTTGTATGCCTTTAGCCTTTCTTGTTTTCAAGCGTTGATATAGACTAGTGGTCAAGCAACTGGATCCGTTCAAAGTTCGATTCTAGGTTACTACATATTTTTATATTTTTCGACATTATTAGTTTTCATAAGGCTTATTGTTTTCTTATTGCAAAAAATCATAATGCAATCTAATGAATATCTAAAGTTTATTTCGCTGAGTGTAGTTTAATGTCGCCTAGAGCTCAAATACTATGTGAATTACAATAAAATAAATGTAATGGATAGCTGCATATATTTGAAAACTTGAAAACTAGTCGCAAGAATTGAATGCGAATATGGGATGCACGAAAATCGAGATTCTTCCGTGATTAAAACGCTACAGACAGCGAATCGAAAGCGAACAAGAAATACAAAACGCTTCAAAATCACACGAACAGCGTTTTTTACTCGCGTCGGTTTATGCGCTACCATATGCCGCAACGGAACTTGATCGCGGCTTTTTTTTGCAGCAATTATTCACTGCATCGGCGAAAAAACGCGCTCCACTCCTCTCTGGTAAAGGCCACACACGATCGTCGCCCGGCAACAGCCGATAAGTAATCCACGGTGCTCAATAAGTTCAAATCCAAATTTTCACCATTGAGTAGGTATGCGCCATGTACATATTCTGTACTGGTATTGGTGTCAACTTTAGCTTCATACATGTTTTGTCAGTTGTTCGTTAGGCTACCAGCAAAAAGCGGTTGGATCGAGCCAAGATGATCCTCTCTCGGCACGCTGGGCAGCAATTCATTTTTTCGGACGAAAAATGGAGAAATGACTGGGTGTTGGCGACAGCATTCCTGAATCCAAAATAAACATCCCTCGGTTCCAAATTACAGTGTCGGTGATGATTTGGAAGGCAGTATGCTAACGTGGTAAGCTCTCCTTGATGTTTATCGAAAACAAAAAAAAAAACGTCACAATCAACGCGACGTACTACAAAACTGAGGTTTTTTAGAAGGTTGTTGTCCGAAGGTTTTCCGAAGCCTCTACGGAGATGAGCACTACGGACGGTGCCCACGCGGCAATGTTCTCCAAGCCTGCTGTCGAGACAATTTAACCGACTTTCTGGACAAAGCATTGTTGGCTCCCAGTTCCTCGAATTTAAATCTCTCGACTTTTTTGTTTGGTCTTATATGATGTCAAAATTGACCGAATACAAAGTCAGCACCTTGGACCAGTTCAAGTGGATAATTCTCAAAATCTGGGACAAAATGCCCATGCACGCCGTGCGTGACAGGTTCATTCCAAGAGAAATGTTGTAAAAGTTCCTTATAAATATTGCTTTCCATAAAATGAGCCCAGAAAAAATCTAGCTATGGTATAGTAGCCACATATTTTTTATTTGTCAATATAGAGATCTCATCAATACCGCTAACGCAATGTCATTGTGTGTGTGACCGTTTTCACATACGGTTTGCTGTCACAAAAGCATTCTATTGAGAATGGAGTCGAAAGAACAACAAGTGCCTGAAAAAAATTGCACAGAAGTGTGGAAAATCCGTCTATCTCGCATCATGACATAGAAAAATCACTCAAAGTCCCTCGTTCAACAGTAAGTAGCGTTTTGGAACGCTTCCGGGATCGCTGACTCTCGATCTGAAACCAGGAATGGCAAGCGGCAAGCGGAACGATAACTTCAAATCCCAGCGGGAAGCAGTGCTTCGGCTGATTAAGCAAAACCCGCACCTTCTCACCCGAGATGTGGCAAAAAAGGTCAAAACATCGTATTCTTTCGTTCAAAAAGTGATAAGCCGTTCCCTAAATCAGGGGTGACTGTTTTAATCAGTTGTAAGGCAATAGGTCAAAAACTCCTACATTTTCCAAATTATTTCACTTTTATTGATACGATAAAAGCTACCGGGCTAAAGATTCGATGTATAAATCAAGATTGATTTCCAATTAATTAAGGTCATTTTGAAGATTTAAAATACATCATCTAGAAACCCATCGGTTTCCTGTCTGCTGAAGAAGTTCGCTTAATTTTGCCTTTGCGCATTTTGCATTTGATCGCGTGTACCGGAGGGCATGTCTTCATCAGCTCTCTCTCTCACATTTAGGCTCGCTGCCAGAATGTGATGTTGATAATTGAGTTTGAATTTAATTCATATTTAGATAATCTGAAATCACTATTTTTTCATGTTTCTTCCAGTCATCTGAGGTTGATCTATGCTTATGATTACATTATCCATCATCTGGCATTATCATATGCAATAAAAAATATGTTTCGGAGCTGTCCAATAATACTCAACGATGAATAATGCTCCGCTGTTGAGCGGCAGCGCTATTTCATCACTGTTGCTTTCGATAGAGCCCATGTTTCCTCTCTTCTTTGTTAACCATGGATATTAGGCTTTTTGACGTTTAATCACCTCACTCTTTCTGGCACATGCAGAGGAATTATGGTTTGTTTTCCTCTAAAAGATTTTCCTTCTTACTTGCACTCATGTGATCTAAATGGCGCTTTAGTGTGCGTGCGTTCAAGGTCACTTAGCCTAATAGCCCAAAAGCTTTTTTTTTTTTTTTTTTTTTTTTAAAAAAAGAATCACCTTTTTCGCCACAACGCTTTTTCTACCATTTTCTGCAAAAAAAAAAAAAAAAAAAAAAAAACACACAACCAAAAAAAAAAACAACAAAAAAAAAAAATGGTCGTGTACGTCTGTCTCACAACCTCCTAGAAAATAAGTTTGTGATCGTAGCAATCGACATGTTTTGGTTGATTGTTTTCGAGAGCAAATGGGCAAAACGAAGGAGCGGGTTGAGGAAATTGACGCTTGCAGCAAATCGAGAAATGGCCTATTTCAGTTCCCCTTCGCACACATGCACGGAATCGCACTCATACAATATTGTTAGTTTATGTACAGAAAACTGAAGAAAACATTTTCTTGGTCGGACAGCAATCCGCATGCTTTCAAAAAGTCCTTACAATCGGGAACTTTATTCCATGGCTATGAAATTTTCAGAGTCTAATGCTCGTTGCTGAATGTATGTTCCGATCAGAAATAAGCAGAGGGATTAACGTCTAAATATTGGCAGTTCTAATTATACATTATATCCCAGGTGCTGAATAAACTGCTTTAAACCCGTCCCGTACCCCAGGTCGTTCAAGGTTATAAAACTACAAGGTACAGCCCAATGGGGTTGTGCGCAAAGGTGACGTAGGACTACGCAGCTATATGCTATCTAGATCGCTTGATTGTTTAAAGAGTGGCCGAAATTGGCTTCGTTCCAAATATAATTCCCATACAGTTTCCAGAGACGTCAGGGCCATCCGCCAGTTGATTTAAGTCACTCGGGAAGCTACGCTATCAATCCGCTCGGAAATGTCATTGACGAAGCTGTTCATAATGTTTATCGCCTTGGAGGTAACGACAGTATCGGGTTAAAATGCTTCATCACCCGGTAGATGTGGTGCCATGCGTTTTCTTCTTCCGAACTTTGCTGCTGGCATTGTTTGCTTTTCGAGATAGTGAAGCGAGAATGCACCATAAGAGCACATCCTGTTGATTTGATCGACCACCTGGAGGTCATTATCCGTATTGCGTTGTAGATGGTTGTGGTCTGTTTGGGAATTCAAAATCTATTATTGCCGATAGACGTCTAGGTTGAAAAAGTGCTATTGGAATATTAGACCAGCATTAGGAAGTAAATATGTAAGAAAATTCTATTGTAAACTCTTTAAATAGCATTTGGTGGTGAAAAGGGCCAAGAAAATTCTATTGAACACTCTTTAGAAAGCATTTGTCGCCCTTAATGATGATACGGACCCGGTTGTTTTCCTACGATGGTTGAGAGCAGGCTTGCTGATATTTGCATAATTTTCCCCTTATTAGCTCATCGTGTGTGAAGATCTGCGATATACAACCAATCCTCTCTCATGAAGAGCATACCAACGTAAAAGCATACTGCAAACTGCAAGCAAACAGAAGCTTCGTTCTTCGTGCTCTTCGGCTTTGACTCGTTCACATCGTGACTAGCAGAGTGGTGTGATCGACCCGAATGTTCTTCGGTCTTGGCGCTCTTCTTCACATGCGTTGATCTTCATGAAGATTGAAGATGCAACGCGTTTATTCTTCAACGTGAACCAGGAAAGTTGTTCGTAACAATGAGCCGGCAATGTGGGTCGGCGGTTGGGTTTGGGAAAAGATAACCGTAGTTTCCGTAGTGATAGTGGGGATGGACAGCCAAGTAGTAGCAAAACTATTGAGGCTCTTAGTCGAGGCGCCCGCTGATGTGGCGGAGGTGTGGTATCTGCTTGCATGTCAAAATATCTTGTCGACGTTCGCCTCATGTCACAAGACTTTGGATCGATATTTTGACATGATATATGTTGCCACACCTCCGCCACATCAGTGGGCGCCTCCACTTCAGTTGCTGAAAGCAAATGAAATCCGTGTTGTCGAAGCTGGTTGATGTCTAAGTCTGCTTGGTTTTGAAGATTTTTATTATCGTTATATTATTTTATTGCTCTCTTATTCTACGCTTATTGATACTGAACTGGAATAAGATTTGTTATACTACAGATAAATACTACAGAAAAATTAAAATCTACTAAATCTCACTAAATAAAAAGAAAAACCTGAATTTCTTCACCTAAGACAAGAGCTGACCCTTCTTACACTTCCCCAGGGGTGTCTGGAATATGAATGTGGTAGTGGACAATAAATCTTGATCTTATCACCATTGCCATTTGAGCTGCCGCATAATGGGTTTTAGACCAGCGTTAGACCAGCATTAGGACGTTAGGCCAGCATTAGGAAGTAAATATGTAAGAAAATTCTATTGTACACTCTTAAGAAAGCATTTGTTGGCCCTTAATGATGATACGGCCCCGGTTGTATTTTCTACGATGGTTAAGAGGGCCACTAGCTTTAAAGCGTAGAAGATAGTTATGGCACTGTTGGTTCGTTGGTTGTTCATCGCGCTTTGCCATTTACTCCGGACGCGGCGTTTAATGCAATGCCATGTTCAGCTGTGGTGCGGTAATGGAAATTTCAAATAGCACAAGCGAAAAATTCAAGCAAACAAACTTTTTAGTTAGTAAACTGATTTGGTCGTCCTGAAAAGGACGGATTTAGTTGACGGGGGAGAAACATGGTTCGCGGTTGAACTTGGGATTTCTTTCTTGGTTCAGCTCCTCGTTATTGCGGGTGGCTATCTGCAGGTGACCTTGGATGATTGATTCTTGTCTCGTTGCTACGGGCGGCTTTTTCCCGCCAACTCGTAGGCTTAAGCAGCCATGTTTCTCGCAGCGAGGTTGACGAGAGAATCAGCACCAACAGCCACCAACTGTACCAACGCCTCTCTGGGCAACGACTGCTCGCCAGTGCAAATGCGTTCCTATAGACTCTGCACAGCTCCACGACTGTCGAAAAACTAAATCAGAATGCGAAGGTGTACTTCTTATATAACATTCATGGCTGCCTAGAAGACGTTTCTACTTAAATATGAAGTCTGTGCTAGGAAAGTACTGTTATTTTTATTTTTTATTTTTTATTTACACAATACTATAACATAGCCTGATACACAATATCCCTCCATAATGCCCGATTCGTGGCTGCTCCTCTCCAATCCCTTGGACACCTTGTACCCCCTAGGCCTTGCTCCACCTGGTCTGACCATCTTGCTCGTTGCGCCCCACGTCGGTTCCCGTCGAACACCATTTTTGCAGGATAGTTGCCCGGCATTCTCGCAACATGTCCTGCCTAGCGTATCCTTCCAGCTTTTGCCACCTTATGAATACTGGGTTTGCCGGCGAGTTGCGCGAGCTCATAGTTCATCCTTTGCCTCCATAGTCCGTCCTCCTGTACTCCACCAAAGATGGTTCTTAACACCCGTCGCTCAAAAACTCCGAGTGCTCGCAGGTCCTCTTCAAGCATTGTCCACGTCTCATGCCCGTAGAGAACAACCGGTCTTATTAGCATTTTGTACAGCCCATAGTAGGCACGACCTCCAACCCAATCTTCTCTGCTTCGCGCTTTAGTCTGGTGTTCTGCTCTGCCACCGCCTCAAATGTTCTGCCGACAATATCCACGTCATCGGCAAAGCAGATAAATTGACCGGATCTGTTGAAAATCGTGCCTCGCATGTTAAACGCCGCTCGTCGCATAACACCTTCATGAGCAATGTTGAACAGGAGGCAAGAGAGACCATCACCTAGACGAAGCCCCCTCCGGGATTCGAATGAACCCGATAATCCACCCGATATCCTCACACAGCACTGGGTGCCATTCATCGTAGCCTAGAATTTTAACATGTACAACCTTTATTTGACCGTCATACCTTGTGATCAAAAAGTTCCGGTAATTTTCAATTTAAAAAGGCCGCCTTTATTTTTTCGGTAAAATCTTTTTAGTGTAAGATGGCAACACTAGTTCTGATATTCTGTCAAAGTGTGAGAGCAAATTATCCATTAGTTTTGTTTTGACAACTGCTTTTGTTAGTCGAAAAATAGACGCTCGGCGATTTTTACCATGGATAAAAAATTGGAACAACGCGTTTGTGTGAAATTTTGTGTTGCAAACGGATTTTCTGCAGCGGAAACGCTCAGAATGTTGCAAAAAGCCTTTGGTGAGGACTCTATGTCACAAAATCGTACATTTGTTTGGCACAAAGACTTTAAAGAAGGCCGTGAAAGCGTGAGTGACATGCCGCGTTCTGGACGACCATCGACCTCAACTACCGATGAAAACATCGCTTCCGTGAAGAATTTAGTTATGGAAAACCGCTCAATTAGCATTCGTGAGATAGCTGCACTCCTTGATATCTCATTTGGATCGACCGAACACATTTTGACGGAAATTCTGGGCATGAAACGCATTGAAGCACGACTTGTTCCAAAAGAGCTGAATTTTTTGCAAAAACAGCATCGAGTTGAGGTCGCTAAACAGATGATTGCGAACGCAGATAGCGATCCCACATTCATGGAACGCATCATAACTGGTGATGAAACGTGGGTATATGAATTTGATATGCTCACAAGTCAACAATCGTCCGAATGGCGCGCCGAAGATGAGCCGAAACCAAAAAAATCACGACAAAGTCGCTCCAAAATTAAAGTTTTACTGACCGTTTTCTTTGATTTTCGCGGTGTCGTCCATTCTGAATTCCTTCCAGAAGGTCGAACGGTTAACAAAGAGTATTATTTACAAGTTATGAGACGTTTGCGTGAGGCAATTCGAAAGAAGAGGCCAGAATTGTGGCGCAATAATTCGTGGATTTTACACCACGATAACGCTCCATCACACACCGCGCTCACTATTTGTGAATTTTTGGCCAAGAACTCCACCAATACCATCAAACAAGCACCATATTCACCAGACCTTGCCCCGTGCGACTTCTTTCTCTTCCCAAAACTGAAAATTCCGCTCAGAGGTAGGCGTTTTGAATCGATTGATGCGATAAAAAAGAATTCGCTGGAAGAACTGAAAGCCATACATTCATCGGCCTATAAAAAATGTATGGATGATTGGATAAAGCGCTGGCATATGTGTGTTGCCTCTAATGGCGAGTACTTTGAAGGCGATAATAAAGATATCAATTAAAAATTGAAATAAATGCGTTTTTTTTTTCAAATTACCGGAACTTTTTGATCACAAGGTATATGTTAGATGACACTGAAGTCTATCTTTTCAAAATTATTCTTATAGTCGTTCGATTTTTGATTGAACTGATTTAAAAAGCGATTCTTGCACTGATAAACAGATTCAACTAAAAATCGAACGGGAAACATTTATTCAAAATATCAATTAATCGATGACAATAAATCAATTCAGTAAAAAACGAGTCGAGATCACCCACTGCTACTAAATATTGGAATTGGAATTCGTCCTGATTCAAGTTGTTCGTAAATGGCAGCCGCTATTTGTACTTTTTTGTTTCCTCTGTTCGGGACATAAACCACTGCGACCAGTAATTTGATCTATTGTAGTATATCCCGTATCCTTTGTTTAGTGCATGTCGAGTTACTTCATCACTATTGAGAAATGATGAAGTATTCGGTGTTTCAGGATTCACCTTGATAAGTGATGTGATCATATAAAAGAATATCAATTACCTGTTTCGCACCGCGTTTTTGAGAGCACTTACCACCTCTCAATTGTCTGAAAATCCTTTGTGGGGTCCAACTCGTTGGCGTTCTGCTTCTTCCAAGTTATCTAAATGATGCCTATCCAAACCCGTTTGCTTGCCCCATTTGGCATTACAGATGAACGAAAATAGCATCGTATCTCGAATTTAACTCCTCCAACCCATCAACGCAACCTTTTCGTTTTCTTCAGAATATCCACCTACTCCGGTAAATGTTTGATCAAAATTTCCTCCATTCTTGGCTCAACCGGCTTGCACCTGTCTACCAAACTCAACTTTCGGCATCACTCCAGGACTCTCCGGAAAATCTCTCCGGACAGTCCGGATACCCGGTATCCTACAAACACCGATGTTCGGCAAACTTTTCGTCGTAAACCAGTTCCGCTACGGACCAGTTCCATTACCGGCATGGCATTGCTGTATATACAGTTCCAGTAAAGGGTCAATCTTGAATTACTCCGATAATAATTGTTTTGTAATATCGGAAAACACAGCGGAAAAAAGCCCGTCAAACTTTCTACAAACACCACCTACTCTCCCATTACAAGCACAGGTTCACACATCACAAACATATTTTTCCACAAATGCTTTAAAATTGCATCCGACGTACAGCAAGTTCAAGCTAAATATCCAAACTAAGGCGAAAAACCAAACTGATAATCCGTTTTCTCCGGTTGCGGAGCGGAGCACCAAAAATATAAGAAACGGAAGAAAACCCGTCAGAGCACAAGCCGAAAAACAAATCACGGCAATCACACAGTTAGGACAAGATTCGCTGCCTAACACATGATTGCTTACTACAGAACTGCGATGATAATATAATTTCACGTTATTCTGATTTCATATCACAAATTAAATTGAATGTTGGATTTCGCGAAAACGACTCAGCAAAAGAAAAACACGTCACTTCCGAAGCACGGGTTGCTTCGATTTTCCGTAAATGGCAGCCGCTATTTGTACTGGTGAAAAATAATGATAACGTTTGCATTTTAAAAACCGGACAAAAATTGCCGATTTTTCATGGGTTTACCTTCACCCGCACTGACAAAACTACCCATGCAGCATCAATCATAGTAACCTATGAGTCAGCAGACAAAATTTGACAGCTCTATCAGTCGAACTCTAACCGTGATGGCAAAAACAGTGAAGCAACTCCGTTCAGAAGTGTGCGCATTCAAAGAACGGCACCCCGCCGCGTCGAAAACGGACATCGTGCGGCACTTTGTGGACGCCGGATACGTCCGTTCCGGCATCTACAACATCTTGGCACTATTAGACAACAATCAGAGCATCGAAAGAAAGCCCGGTTCCGGACGGCCGACGATCCTGAGCGACAAGAAGCTCCAAAGGATGCTGAAGAGGAAGACCGAGGGAAAAGTGGCTACATCGCTGCGGGCGCTTGGCCGGAAGATCGCTTCAACCGGCCAAACAGTGAAAAAGTACCTGGCGAACATGAATATACATGTCAGGAAGCGGAATTCGCGTCTACTGGTTTCGGAGCTGCAGGCAATGACGCAGCGGCAGCGGCTGAATAAGATGATCAACTCGATTTTCCCGGCGAACCGCGACGTGGCGGTGGTGATGGACGACGAGACCTATCTCACCCTGGATGGCAACGACTGGCAGGACACTTCGTATTTTACTTCCCCCACGAAGGAAGTGAGCTCCGAGGTGAAGTTCATTTCACACACCAAGTTCCCCAAGAAGGTGCTACTGTGGCTGACAATCAGCGAGAAGGGGATGTCAAAGCCGCTCTTCTTTCGCTCCGGACTGGCCGTGAACGGGGAAATTTATAGTACGAAATGCCGGCCGGAAGTTGCGTCGTTCATCAAGAAATACCATAAGGGCGAAGATGCTGTGTTCTGGCCGGTTCTGGCATCGGCCCACTACTCGAAGCGATCGATGGAGGAGATGGAGCGGCTGAATAACGATGTGGTACTCATGTCGGCGAACCCGCCCAACGTCCTCCAGTTGCGTCCCGTCGAGAATTTTTGGCCAACCTGAAGCGTAAGATCTAGTCTAACAATTTTGTCGCGAAAACTGAGGAGGAATTGATAAATAAAACGAAGAAAGAACTCAAAAACATGCCTACACGCATGTTTTCGTCCGCCATGGCGAATGTTCCGGCTAACTGTCGGAAGGCCGCTCGCAAGGGCGTAGAATTTTTTTTTGCAAGTAAGCTTAAATAATTACCTTTCATGGGAAATTTATCAAAAGCAATTATGTGTCTAAGCTATTTTTTTATCATTATCCGAAAAAAGATCATTTTTTTAATGCAAACGTTATGACAGCCTCAGTCAATCCAACTCGCGTCCAACAAAAACGACCGTCCGCTGTAAATTACGTTAACAGAATGATGAACCCCGCATGCTTGAACGAGCGTGATAAACCCGGTTCAATTTTATTTCTGTCGCTTTTATCCCAAATTTTCATTTTGTTTTCATAAATTTCATCTCTGTCATTTTTCTTCAGGCGCGTTCGTCATATCGGAAACCATCTTCGGTTTTCATAACACGAATAACTTTCATGTATTCGGAGCTTTCCATAGCTCATCGTTTATCATTTCAGCGCGTCTTTTATTGGACGTTCCATTCATGTCGACTTCCAGTGAGGCCAAATACACGTTAAAAAATTTTACATTATTCAATGTTAATATTTTTCAAATTGAATACAGGCTTGTTACATATACTACAGAATCTACAAACGTTTCAGCCTCGCGCGTAAGTAAATATACATAGATGACTATTTTGTATTTGTTTGATTTCAAACGTATTGAAAGCCTATGCTATTTGAGGGATTCCTTGGACCAGTATGTGTGGTCGTCTGGTAGAATGTCAGAAACGTCTGGAAAATGCTGTTGTTGCCCATGGTTTTGAACCTTCGTTGCAGGATTTTTCAAACTGGCAATTTCCTGGATTCCGTCGGTTTTTTTAATCACTGGACTCTGCTGACGAACATTTGCAAATAAAATCAACAAAATTTTTGTATTTATGATTTTGCTGTAGAGTAACGGAAAGTGATCCAGGAGGAATTATCTGTAAATGTTACTATGAAGCTGACGAAATAGATAAGAGAAAACAAATTAAGAAATCTTAGATGAAAAGCACAAGCACTGTTCTGAGAAACGACAACGAGTAAAAACGAGTTGAATTTCCGACCGGTCCCAATATGCAAGATCCATCAGAGTCACAACAACAGATTCATCAAAAGTGGCTCCATTCAGTTTCAACCGACACGTGTCCAAATCGTTCGAATCTAAGCAAAAGTTTCATAATCATCACCGAACACTTGTTTACAGTTCGTAGCCATACCTAACTTTCTAAAAAAAAACCCCAAATGTCAAGACGCTCTTTAAAGGTTCATTCAATGTCGCTACCTTCATCATTTCTGGACAAATCAGGAAAATCTCATCCTCATCTGCCAGTATTATCATTTCGATTTCTGCCACGCCTGAAGCAGGTTCAATTTCACAGCAGACTTGGCTCACAGATTAAACATTACCCTGCAGCAGTGGCTCCGACGACAAAACACTGACGAATGATGCGACACGGGATGGACCGTTTCTGATGTAGTAAATAATAATAATCCTGCTCATAGCTCTGCCGAAGCAGAGTACAGCCATTGGCCCTCTTGGAAGAAATCCGGTAGGAAAAGTTTGATAATAACATCATCTAATTGAAACTGAATCATAAAACGAGCAGAGGAATAAGCGTCCCACAGAGTATCCGACGTCGTTTTAAATTTCAATTTATTTTGAAAGGCACTTTATTCTCACTTTTGGTGCCTGGTCTTATTGCTGGTAAATTCGACAGAAATTATTTATTCCTCGAAGCTCCTCGCTGCCTCGCTCCAACATGAATCTAGGTGCTTTTTCTGATAAAACAGCACCGAGTGCCTTCGACAGTCAGAGATGAAAAAAAAGCCTTGAAAAAAACAATGGAAGGAGGAAATCACGGCTGAACGGCTGCGCGGAAGAAACGACGAAACAAGGAAGTTATTATTGAGCATCCCGAATTCGGAAAGATCCCCGCTCGCAGTGTTCGATTGTAATTTCGGAAAATTTTCTTCCAAGAACCATAGGCTTTCATCAAGAGTGATATCGTTGCCGGAGCAAGCCCAGCAGTTGTGATTTTAGTGCAGATGATATTATTGTCGGTTTCGGTGAATAAGCACTTGGTCTTGGGCTTTATTTTCATGATTGATCGGCGGAAGCTCAGCTCTCTTGAGGATAGTGGGCACAATCAACCGGAGAAGGAAAATCCAAGGTGCATGAGAGCATAGCGGTAAGCTCGAAGGAAAATTAATTTCACCAAGCAGCGTGAAATGACAAAATGACGAAAATAATTTAATCAATCCTGCAGCACGTGCCTGGCAGCTTCAGTCATACGCAAACCACATTATTGGATGGTCTGTGGAAACCGCGCTTTACAGTCCATTACCTTTGATTTAGCTGGAATTGCAAACAATTTTTGACGTAGGACTTACGTCTCTCTTTTCTATTCCTGTATAGGGGCGCCGTTCTAAAATTTCTGAAATCGCAAGCGTTACGCGGGTTTGGAGACTTTGAACGATAATATCTCCTCTCTGGCCCACAGACATTTTACGATAAGTATTTCATTCGCAAGGTAGAACATCAACGCTGAATCCCTGTTGCAAACTTAATTCATAATGTTTGTTTAAACTAATTAAAATGTACTTAAAAGAAAAATGTCTAAACGCACAACGCTATTGGTCGAAAATGACATCATGTTTGCGCCTCGCTCTGATTGGTTCATACTGCCACAGTTACCGTGCCAGCGAATTTCAAACATGTGGGGACGACCGACCAATCATCAGTTCTCGCTGTGCATCCGTATGCGACAGACTTGTCTGCGGAGCACGTTGGTAGAAAACGCCACCCGTGAAAACAAGAAGACCAGAATCATCCCACGTCACCTGCAGCTAGCCATCCGCAACGACGAGGAGCTGAACAAACTTTTCTCCGGTGTGACCATTTCACAGAGTGGTGTCCTGCAGCCCAAGAAGACTGAAGAAAATTTCAATCGCGAACCATGTTATCAACTAAAATCCGTCCTTTTCAGGACGATCAAATCAAGTTGCCAACTAAAGAGTATGTTTGATAGAAATTTCTCTTGAGCTCATCGAAATTTTCATTACCACGCACCGGCTCAATATGGCGTTGAAAAAGCCGCGTCTCGGAGAAAATGGCCAAATCAATCGCCCACATCATCTTCGTGGTCAAGTGGTTAGCGGCGTCGCCCGTCGTTCATTGCCATGAAGTGAGGGTTCGATTCCCGCTCCAGCCGGTGGAACTTTTTTGCAAAGCGAAAATGTCCAGTTTAATCCACTGGGTGTTAGGTTAAGTTGTTCGTTGTAATTCGCTCTATGGTCAATGTTCAGTGTGTACACTCTCGAGTGAAAGACGTTGCAAATGTCAATTTTTATCGTAGTATTACGTGCTGCCAAACACTCAGGCCATCCTGCTGCCCAGGAAGACCGAGAAGAAAATTTCAATCGCGAACCATGTTCCCTCCGTTAACAACTAAAACCCTGTCCTTTTCAGGACGACCAAATCAATTTACCGATTAAAGAGTATGTTTGATTGAAATTTCTCTTGAGCTCATCGAAATGTTCATTACCACGCACCGGCTCAACATGGCGTTGCTTAAACTGCCGCGTCCCGGAGAAAATGGCCAAATCAATCGCCCACATCATCTTCGTGGTCAAGTGGTTAGCGGCGTCGCCCGTCGTTCAAGCGGTTGTTGTCATGAAGTTGAGGGTTCGATTCCCGCTCCAGCCAGTGGAACTTTTTGCAAAACGAAAATGTCTAAACTGGTCTACTTGGTGTTAGGTTAAGTTCTTCGTAATTCGCTCTACACCCAAACTAAAAAGTAAGATTGTTATACAATTTCGCTTGATTTTGTTCCATTTTTGCTATTGATCGTAAGTTGGATGAAAAATCTAACATTAGTTGTGGGCAAAACAGCAACAGCAATTCGCAATGAAAAATTGAACGTGTGCGTGAGATTGTTCGCAGTGATATTTAGTTGATGAGTAAGAGATGAGTGTTCGAAAGTCAGATGGCTCACAAAAATAAAATGTGCACATCAAGATCGAGATACAGACCAGGACCGCTAGCGCGGCGGCTCTTGATGGCAACCAATTAGCCACTTTGACAAGGTAAGAATGTGGGAATAGAAACCCAACAGTTAGTTCACTTGGCGAGGAATTCAGGGTGCAGCAATGAAGCAAATGGACATATTTTCCACCAAGCTATGTGCAACCTGTCGCTAACAAACTTGCATGGCATGGCATTGTTTATTTCATAAAACGCTTTGTCGATGATCAGTGAGAACAAACATAGAACACTTGACGGCGGCAATACAACAGTGGCCAATAGCGTTGCGGCATTTTGTGATATCGACTCATCCATATTGTATATTGTTGGTGTATGTTGGTGATGATTGAATATGGAGCCTACAGCGATAAAATTGTTTCGAGCTATTTTTGCTTGCCAGTCGCTTGCACACATTTGCATGGCTTCATTTGTACCATAAAACGCTTTGTGAATCAAAATGGGCGAAATTGCCTTTTCTGAATCATGCGGATTTCTCAAGATATCATAGTATAAACTGCAATTGCATTTTTTACCACCTTTTCAACTTTTGGGTATATGTTCAATCTTCAGTCTGTACAATCTCGAGTTAGAAACGGTGTAAATGCCTATTTTTATCGTAGTATCACGTGCCGCCAAACACTCAGGCTGTCCTGCAGCCAAGAAAACTGATAAGAACATTTCAATCGCGAACCATGTTCCCTCCGTAAACACAGGATCCATTTCACACTTACAAGCACGTTGGACATTTTAGTTCCAACATTTGATTAGGAAGAATCTGCTTTTGTAAACAAACACTTTGTCTGCTAATTTATCGGAAGTTGTATACAATTCCTTCAAATTGAATATATCAGCGGATAGAAATAAAGCTCTTCTTCCTTAAAGAGTGCTTAATTTGTATTTGTGACCTTTTGTTCAAGAGCAAATGACTATGAAAGCCAATCTAATGTTGGCGATGATTTAACAAACAAAATATCATTAACAGTCAATTCGAGGCGAACTGCAGTTTCTATAAATTTTCGTGAAGAACCAATAGCGGAAGAAGAACCGGAGCCTCACACACCAACAGCACAGGGTTTCATGGTTCTTTAGACTGAATAAAATATAGTAGAAATTCATGAATTCGATGACATCAATTTCTTCACATCAACAAGCAGTCCTACGTCAACTTTGCAGTTATGTCACTGACATAACTCATCCTTTCGTTTTTTTTTTTTTCATGAATTCATTTATTTGTACAGGCTCAATTGAATCAACTTTACAGAGCCAAGTTTTCATGTTTATATACATCAGTTATCTTAGAACTAAGATTAAGGGGGTAGAACCTATTACTCGCGGCCGTCTCGAGGTTAATAGGAATTACAATTTTATGGATGGGAAAATTGCGGTGGAAATTTTAAACAAAGCATGAGGAACAATGGTTTTCTTATATCTAGAATTTCAAATTACAATTTTTTAATTGAACGTTTTCAATTTAAAAAAAAAATCACTCACTCATACACACAACAACACTCACACACTGTGACACAAGTCTCGGGACCTGCGAGATTTCGTCTACTGAATACGCCCTCGATCTCTAAACAAGTAGCTTAAGCGTCACCTCCGAAGAGGACTTCTCGTCGAGGTTAGTTTGCCCGGCAGAAACCCAACCTCAGGGTGGGTTTAGTTATAGCAGAGACCTATGTTTAAGATATGGGCGATTCAACAGATTGAAACCCCATGAGGGTTGGAGATCCTCCCGAAAACTCTACTTCCAAAGAAAAAGAAACCCGTGGTAACCGTCTTCTTACCGACTAACTACACTACAAGCCACGTTTTTCATCACTGGAGAACCCCTTGATGTTCACATTTCCCCTACCGATCCTGAAACGTGAGTGCGATGGCGGTTTTCCCGGGCAGCCACACCTAGAGTAAATGTTTTGAATTACTCCACAAAGCCTATATGTAAATGACGCGAAAATGTGAGGGATCTAGTCAACCGATATTCGTATTACGGGGAGAACTCTCGTTTTAGCAACCAAACATCATTTTGTTAAACTTCAAACCTCTAATTTCATTTTTGTGTTTATTGGCGTTCCTACCTAGGTTTTTACAGGTTCCTTTCCCCTTTGTTTTCTTCTATCTCTCTCTCTCTCTCTCTCTCTATTCGTGTGTGCGGAATTTCTGATGCTAGCGATGGCTAGCCTAAACTACCACTTGTCTTCGAGCTCATTGGTGTGTGTGGAGATTTGCATGCGTTTACTCACGGTTTACCATCCATTTGTGGCTGCTATTCAGAACGACGGCAAAGCAGCATTCACTGGTCGGACGGATTGTCGGCAAAGCAGAATGATCCAACGATTATTGCTAGTGCCGATGGTCGGTGAGGTAATTACCCGCTCGGGTACGCTCTACGTTGTCGGTCGAAGCTCTGCCGGAGAACAGTATAACGGTGTCTCCCTTCCGGTTTCTCCCTGGAACCGGGAACCTTGACGATGAAGCGTGTCTAGAGAGTGCGATAACGGGAGGTGCGGTGTGCCGAGCAAAACCCAAGATCGATCGAAGCGATGCGATGATAAAGCCGATCCTAAACAAAAAACCGTCGAACGGCTTTTTATCATACTTCGCACACACAAAACTAACCTTGACCGCACATAGCCTTTGAACCTACGTTTGAACTCTATAGGCACGAAAAACACACCGCGACACTAAGTACACTTAGATACTGACTATTCGCACTCCCGCCTCTTCCACGGTTCAAGTCAAAGTCACGAGTAGAAGTTCCGGAAATCCTCAGATAGGCGTGATTTCGTGACCGGAAGTACGTTAAATTCCCGAAGCAATTCAACGACCTTTTCAAAATACGATTGTCACAGGCTTCCTCTACCAAGTGTTTAATTACTACGTCTCTTTCCTTATCACGAAGTTTCAATCTGCTGTCTTGCTCAAACTTTTAGGTTCTTTTATAACAAGGGCCTGGTTTGGAAGCGAACCTCGAGCGAATAGTGTACTCGGGACGAAATAATGCAATGAAAGACGTAGTAGAAACAAATTTAAATTTGTATGCCAAGTGCAACTCCATACTGATCAATCTTCCTTTGGCGGTGAACACATTTATGAATTTATTTTGAAAACTTAACTATGAAATTTCATGCAACAAACCAAATGAACAATGTTTTACCATCTTAATATTATTACAGTGAGCAAAGCAGCTTTTTGTATATAAAGGGTGTCCACGATAAAATTGCCACACTATGAAATTGCTCTAACTTTTTAACCGTTGGGTAGAATTTAATGAAAATTTGGGTGGATTTAGTTCAAAGTGCATTATTTACATCCTGCAAGTTTTAAAGTCCTGTGATCAAAACTCGCGGAAATGGAGTCGAAAGAACAGCTCGTGCGTGATAAAATCTTGCGCATTCATCACGAGAACAAGGATCTCTCGCATCGTTCCATCGCTAAAACGTTGGGAATCGCGAATTCCACGGTGTCGCGAGTGATTAAGCATGTTCGAGGAATGGTTGACCTCCGATCGGAAGCCCAGAAGTGAAGGAAAAAGTATTCCGTACAACACCAAAAATCACAACCGCGTAGTTGGGGCCTTCAACCGAAATCCGAACGCCTCCGTTCGGGATGTGACTAAGAAGCTGCACCTAAGCCGAAGTTTTGTCCAGAAGGCCAAAACTAAGGCGTTCAAGGTACAAAAGACCCCTAATCGCGACGAGAAGCAGAACAAGTCCGCCAAAACCCGTGCCAGGAAGTTGTACCTCAACATGCTGACGAAAGTTGAATGCTGCATCATGGACGACGAAACATATGTGAAGGCCGACTTCAAACAGATCCCCGGCAACCTGTTTTTCACGGCCAAGGATAAGTTCAGCGTTCCGGAGCATGTCCGCACTCAGAAGATGTCCAAATTTGCGAAGAAATTCCTGGTTTGGCAAGCCATCTGCACGTGCGGGAAGCGGAGTGCACCTTTCGTGACCCAGGACACGATGAACGGACAGGTGTACATAAAAGAGTGCCTCCAGAAGCGGCTGCTTCCTCTCCTGAAGGCCCACAACGTCTCAAAAATCTTCTGGCCGGATTTGGCCTCATGCCACCATTCCAAGGACGTGCTGAAGTGGTATGCGGACAATAAGGTCAATTTCGTGCCGAAAATGTTCAACCCTCCCAACACTCCGGAGCTCCGCCCCATCGAGAAGTACTGGGCGATTATGAAGCAGCACCTTCTTAAACGACCTAAGGTAGTGAAGACAGTCGAGGAACTGAAGAAAGTATGGGTTTACATGCAAAAAACGGTTGATTCACAGGTTGTGCAGAATCTTATGGCCGGGGTTAAGGCCAATGTGCGGGTATTTGCGTATGGACTGTAAATAAAATACGAGTAAAATGGTAAAATGAAGTTTAATAGTTATTTCTCAATCCCTGAAAATTTGATGGCAATCGGATGAAAACTCGAATTTTGCGAATCAATTTTGTGTGTGGCAATTTCATCGTGGACACCCTTTAGCTGTACCAAACCCGGAACTTTAAAAATAATAAAGCGTACTCCTACAACCACAAACCCAAACCACCCCCCAACCCCAAACACCCAAAAAAAAAACACACACAACAAAAAAAAACAAAATACACTAAAAGAAAATAAAACAAAAAAAAACAAAATAATTTCATAAACTCCCACACCGCGCGCAGCCACAAACCCCAAATCGGTACATTGTGTTGTCCCCCCGGCCCGAAGGGACCAAACCCCAGCCCCCCCCCCACACAAAACAAAATACGCCCGCCCCCCTCCCCCTCCCCACCAAAGACCTGCCCCCCCCCCCCCACACAACACATAAGAGCTAAAAAAAAATAATTGGACATGAGAAGAGACACCACACGAATGAAGTCCCCACCCACACCCAACCCCCAAACCAACATTTCTTAGACACCTTAGGAGTGATAGAATGTAGCCATCGCCCCAGATCTCCTTTACTCCATTTATACTGCCAACTATCGACCCAAGTAACATTTCCAAAACCATCCAGCTTTATCAAGTTTTATTAAAGTTTTATTAAAGCCAATAGAAATCAATTCGGTTTTATTATGGCAGCAAGAGATGCCAATAGGTTTCAAATTTTAGTCAGGTTTATAAGAACCTACACAGCTTCTTTACAACGATATTAAAACCTTGACTTCTAAAATTCCTTTTACTCCTATCAAAGGTTTTATTTTGACTTTATAAACTCATAAAATGCTGTTTTAAAATGCCGTTTTAGGACTCATTCGTATTACCTTATTATGGTCAGTTGAAAAAGCATTTTAAAACCATTTTGCCTCCAATAAATGCATTAAACGGCTAATTGGCATTGAGGAAAGCTACCAAGCGACCAGATAGTTTTATAGTAGCCATTGCTAAGATAAATTGGCTTTTTGGCAAAACTGTGATTTCTTGCAATCGCCATATTGGAATATATGCAATAATTGAAATGTGGAAAAATAAATTCTCCACATTTTGAATGTAAGACAATTGAACTGTAGATCTGAGACAAACTTTGGTATTCGTTTAGATAACCTTATTGAATTCTATCAATTTTCAGGAGTTCCATGATTAATTTACCGAATATATTTCTTTCAATTTTGTTTTTGTTGTTGTAAACTCGCATAATTTCCAAGGCGCATTAATTTTCAGCTCTTATCGTGCCAATATTCACCATAAAATTTAATGCGCATATGATTTGGAGCATGATACGCTATAAAAAAACTCAATTTCTTTTGTATATTTTGCTATCAATCATAATTTCCCGCAACAGTAGAACTTTTTTCTTAGCCATCATTTACTGTTGAATGAATCAGAAGAGCAACAAAGCAAAACAACAAAAACCAACCACGATATCGCCGGGAAGTTTGACAGCTGTGGCCATTCGGCCCTATGCTGGTTTTGATGGCGGCCAGGTTTTATGATGGTTCTCAAGTGGTCATAACATCTTTCACTAGAACATTTTCAAAATCTGTATGGTCTTAGAAAGGTTTTATGAATTTGTTTTCACAACCGTCTATAGAGTGGGCCACTTTGTACACATTTCGGCTTTAAAGATGCATAGAGGAGGTGTTGGTGGACAAAACAGTTTTGAATGTAGTTTCATCAACAAAGCCAGGAGGAGTGCTATACGGCTGGAATAGAACTGAAATTGTTTCTTGGGGAGTGATATCTGACGAAAAATATAGAAAAAATCGTAGAAGGCGATTTGTCGGTCAGAAATATCGCCTTCCATAGCGCCCACCGTTGCAAGCGAGTCCGCTTTCTCATTGTCAGGAATCGAACAATGAGAAGGGACCCACACAAAGGTGATAATAAAAGAACGTGAAGATAAAGCACTTAGAAGACCTCGTATTTTCATAAGAAAATAAGAGGTGTGCCTTACCGGCCTCGAGGAGCGAATAGCCTCTATAGAGCTAAGACTATCCGTGAAAATGAGGTATTGATCCGGTTTAAAAGAGGCAACAATTTCTTAAGAAAAATGAATTGCTGCCAATTCCGCGACAAAAACAGAACAAGGTGCTTGAAATGCAGAGTAAATTAACTGAATGCAAAATATTTTTCTATCACAGACTTCAAATGTAAGTAAAGGAAATCTTATATGAAGCAGTGAACGATATAGAAAAGGGTGCACTTTTGAAAAATGCTTCGTGCGCTCGGCAGCCTTGGATCTGTTCAGAGCGGCAATTAGTCAGTTGTAACAAACCTCAGTTACGCCCGCTCAGCCCTTAAGTGACTCTAACCACACTCTGGGTCGGCTCTTTCATATCGAGGTTGTAAAGTAAGAGGAAAAACCATAGATATCAAATATTTATGTTTACGGCGTTTTATTAAAGTTATGTCCTAACAATCCCTATCAGCCCTTTCTAAATCCCTACCGATACACTCTACTCACGGTTATGGTGTGTGGTTTCAGTGTTGGGCGCGTCGATGAACGCTGGTCAACTAGGTGCACACGAGGTTTCCGTGCTCGGTTGCCTGCTTGCTCCAATATTTTCCGCGCCAATCGTGCCGATTGCCCCGATTGCGATGTGTCGAGTACGCCGATTCGGTGATGGATGTTTGCGCCGCCCACGCAATTTTGCTGATCACCATCTTGCCTCCAATCGTGCCGATTGCCCCGATTGTGCCGCAGATGCGACGAGTATGCCGATCTGGTGGTGTCGCTAGTCCTGGGAGGGATATCGTTGCCGTTTGCGCGCCTTTGCCGCCACTTAACACCAATCGAGTGGGTGTCGATTGATTAGTTGTTTTCGATCGATTTAGATACGATCCTAACGATGGCTAACCAAGAGTAGAATTTTCTTCGCAATGTTATTGAAATTTTGGGGTTTTCTTCGTGAGCTATGGTGTAGGTCGATTGCTGGTGCTCAAGCAAGTGGCCGAGTCTCCTTACATGCAAGACTCAGGAACCGGTGAACAGGCCTTTTTTCCTAGGTAGCATTCTCTGTTAGGAGTCGAGAGCATTAGGCAGTAATGCTACCAATGATACCAGTTCGAAGGGGTGTTGTTGGTGTGTTGTGTGTTGTGTAGACTGATTACATCACCTATTCAGTGCGTTGTTCTCCGATACTAGTATTGGCTGTTATTTAGCTTTTATTTTGCATGGTATCTAATTAAAGTAGTTTATGATAGTTTAAGCATTTATATATGAGCATAATTATTTCATTTCATAACACTTAAGTTTTCTTTTTTTATATACTTTTAAGACCCTATCTAGCTAGCTATTTATCTATTGGTTTTTCCTCTTTGGATTAAATACACCCATTTTTGGTAGCAATACTAAGGATTGAGTGAACGAACGAAGTGACTGGTCACACAAAATTGAATTGACAGCTGGCGGTGACAAGTACCCTGGAGGGTTCTCTGGCAAGAAACCATTGGACCGGTAGTTGATGACTCTTTCGCCATTGGCAGTCGGTTAACCAAGACAGCGCCACCACGAGTGAAATAATTGTGATCTAGTTGGCAAACATCTTTCGATTAGGCGGTTGAGTGGTATGAATGGTATAAGCCAGCCACCATCATCATCGCTAATGTGTGTAGAAAATGTATTAATAAGCAACATTAGCATGACCAGATACTAGTAATTACTAGATAATTGATTTCAATTATCTGCTTAAAACCTTTTTCAATATGACGCAAGTATTGCTAGCTAATAAATTGTCGGACAATATTAATAAAGACGTGAATGGGCCATATGACAGGTCCAAAGAAAATCGATTAAACATGGACCATTTAAAATCCGTCCTTTTCAGCACGACCAATTTGATTTTGCAAGCTAACTCGATTGTTTGGATTGGAATATATCTAAAACACCAATCCAAATTCTTGTCAATTGGAAGCCAGCGGTGGTTAAACAAGTTTCAGCTTCCCCTTCCCCGTATACCTTAAATCTTTTGTATAGTTGCATACACGGCTCGGAAATTTAAAAGGTCTTTACATTATTCCGAAGCACAAATATAAAGCAAGCTTATGCCAAGAGCAGCATGCTACATAGAAATTTTACAAATGGCGACCGTAACATAATATTGAAAATAATTATAACATCCATTACACATGCCACCTAGTCCTAGTTCACCTTTGCGTACAGCTTCATTGGGCTTTTATTCGGCTATCGTTCCATTTCAACTGCTTGTGACAAAAAGTGTTCTATTATAGGCAGCGAACACATCAGCATTTTTAGCATGCATGCAATTTATTTGAAGAAAATATGGCTTATCGGAATGGCTTACTGTTTGCAAGGTGAACAAATTGAAGCTAAACATTTAAGTTATAATATCAAAATGTTCAACTAAGTGCTTCGATGAAAACAAACATAGAATGAGAGGTTTGAAAATCAATTGCCGAGAATAGTCAACATTGCCAAAGCCTTTTTCTTGCAAATTAAAGACTGTACACGAAAAAAAAATGAGTCACTATGATTGCGTTGTCACTTTTCAGCGTGTGGGTAAAAATTGATTGAAATGCATTTAAAATTCAAATTGAAATTTTGACCAAAACTAGTTAGGAGTGAAATGTTTACGTTCGCAAAATTCATAACAATCTGTCAAAGGGTTATTGAGAAGGCATCGGAACAAGATCAGATCCGTCAGAAAATTATGTGCGCTGTCGTTGAAAATTCAATTGCGTCTCACAGATGGATCGGAAAACGCCTGAAATTCCATCATTCGATGGTTTCCCGGGTGGTGTAGTCATCAAAAAGACCCAGACGACTCAGTGGCGGTCAGGCAGCGGCAGAAAATTGAAGATGATGGCTAGGAAGGTATTCAAGCGTCGACGGAACCATTCGGTCCACGATATGACGAAGAAGGTGGAGGTTTCCATCTAGTTCGTCTAAAAACTGATGAAATGTGCTGGCTTCCACGTCTACAAGGTCAGCAAGGTAGCAAACCGGTGCGAAAAACTAACCCCGGTAGCCGAAACCCGCGGCAGGAAGCTGGACCGAGACCAAGATTAGTCGTGATGGACGACGAGTCTTACATCAAGGCAGACACAAAGCAATTGCCGGGGCAGGAGTTTTACCTTGACACATCACGGATGGCAGTTTCTGCTGAGGTGAGGAAGAAAAAGGTGGACGAATTCCCTAAAAAGCTCTTGGTTTGGCAGGCCATCTATAGGTGTATGGAGATGAGCCAGCTATACATCACGATGGGTACCATGAACGGGCAAATCTACCGAGAGGAGTGCCTCCAGAAGCGCCTGCTACCCTTCATGCGGTCTGACGAATGTGAGATGCTATTTTGGCCGGCTTTGGCATCCTGCCACTACGCGCTGCCAGTATTAGACTGGTACAATATTGCCTAAAACCTTACCTGTGGTGTCAAAAGCAACGTACAGGCATTCGATCATGAAGATTTCCAATAAATCAAGAAAGAGAAACCTGACCATAATGTTATAGCATATTCCCTGAAAGCTTGAAGACAATCCGTTAATAATGAATTTATTTGTGTCTCGGTTTTTTAGAGTACGGTCTTTATATATTAACGAAATCCATGCAAAACTTACTGGAAGCTTTGATGTTCTTTTAGAGCCAAAAAAAACTTAAAAACTCTAACAGATGATATAAACACTAGCCCTGAATTGAAAACGGTGGCTCTTAAAAAGTCAGATGGCCTCTTTGCTTCAACTAACGAGGAGGCTTCTAAAGTGATGAAGCTATAACATTTCCCAGGCCAGGGACTATTTTTTCCGAACTTCTTCAGAAATTTGAAGAACAGCTTTCGAAGTTCATGGAACTTCTCCTGAAGTTGGAGGATGTTCTCCTAGACTTATCGAAAAAATGTCGAAACTTCTCTTGAAGATCTTAAAACTTCTCCAAAAGTTGGTTCTAGTCCTTCAGTTTGTTGACACTTTTACAGAACATTTTAAAATTTCACCAGAAGTTTTGTAATTTGACTAGAATTTTTTGTTAATTGTGCGAAAGTGAATGAAACCGTTCCATGATTTTTTGAAACATCTCCAAAAGTTGACGAAACCTCTCCAGACGTTGTAGGAACTTTTAAAGAAGTTGAAAAACAAACTAGTTAGAAGTTTTAGAAACATTTCCAGAAATTCAAAGCTTGAAGCTTCTCCAGAAGATGTTGCAAAATCAACAAAAGTTGTTGAAAATTAACCAGAAGTTTATGGGCGTCCTCTAGAAGTTGTTGAAACTCTAGGAGTTGTTGAGGCTCCTTCAGTAGTCATTAAAACGCCTCCACAAGTTGTTGAAAATATTGAAATTGTTTCAGATATATTTGAAACGACAAAAAAACAATTTAAGCTTCATCAACAGTTTTTGAAACGACTCTAGAAGCTGTTGGAACTCCTCCAGAAGTTTTTGAAATTCCACCAGAAGATGTTTACACTCCTACACTTTGCTTTGAAATTGTTGAACTTATAATGTCTTTAAACGCTTGGAAATAGCCTCTTCCCATACATTATATTTTTATTGCGTAAAGTACGATGATTTAATTATAATGTCATGAGATCCTAGTAGTGAACAGCAATTTATGCTAGAACCCAAGGTGTGAAGAGAAAGTATTGAAAGGTCCGTTAGAATACGGAAGGTTGTGAAATTGATTAGAAGTAGTTGAAATTTAGCGGAGGGCTATTTTGAAAAGGCGGTATCCAATTCGATCCAATTTCAAAATAGCTCTCCACTCAATTTCAACTACTTCTATTCAATTTCACAACCTCCCGTATTGGGGGTGACCCCGGCGTAGTGGTTATCAACCATACTTTTCACGCCAAAGTCACGAGTTCGAATCTCACCCCCGGACAAGCTACGAAAATACCCAAACAAGGTATTTGAGTGACTACGACGAGAGATGAACCAGCCCAGGGCTGAAAATCTCGATAATAAAGGAACTAAAAAAAAACTAACCTGCCGTAATATAACGGACCTATCAATACTTCTCTTCACATCTTGGGTTCTAGCAGAAATTGCTGTTCTTTACTAGGATCTCATGATGATAGGAGAATATTTTCAATATTAAAACATTATTACTTTTCCAGAAGTTATTCGAACTTATGTAGAAGATATCAAAACCTCTTCAAAAAGTTTTAAAACTCTTCCAGATATTTTTAAAATTACCCCAGCAATTTTCATACTTTTAAAGAACTTTTCGTAACACCTCCAAACGTTTTTGAAACATCTGAAGTTTTTGACACATCTCCATTTATTGACGAGAAATTGTTGAAACTTTCGGAACAGATGTTAAACCTCCTCCAGAAGTTGATCAAACTTCTGTAGCCGTTTCAAATCTTCTTCAAATGTTGTTTAAACCTCTTCAGAAGTTTTTGTTGAAACTTCACCGGATTTTTCGAAACTATTCCCGAAGTTTTTAAAACTCTTCTGAAAAACTTAAATGATTTTCCCAGAAGTTTTTTTTAAGCTTCTCCAGATTTTTTTGTAACTTCTCCAGAAGCTTTCGCAGCCTCTGCAGAACATTTTTATATATCTACACAATATATTCATGAGAAATTTTTGAAACTTCTCGAAAAGTTGTTTGAACTTGAATCATAAAATCTTCTCTGAAGTTGATTGAAACTCCTCCAAAAGTTTTAGAAATTTATCCATAATTCTTAAATCGTCTCCAAAAGTTTTTCAAACATTTTTAGAAGGTTTGAATACTTCTTCAGAAGTTTTTAATACTTCTCCACAAATAGTTGCAACTTCTCCAAAAAATTTAGAAACTTTTCAAGCAGCTTTTCAAACTCCTGCAGAAGATTCCAAAACTCCTTCAGAAGATTTTAATATTCTCCTTGAAAGTTTTTAATTATCCCAGAATGTTTCGTAACTTCTCCAGAAGTTTTCGTAACTAATCCCGAAATTTCGTAACTTCTTTAGAAGTTTTTTATGCATCTCCATATGTTTTTGACGAGATGAAACTTTTGGAAAACTTTTGGAAGTTCCTCAGAAGCCATTGAATCTTAGCTAAAGTTGTTGAAACTCCTCCAGTAATTGTAGAAACTCCTCCAAAAGATTCAATTATTCTACAAAAGTTTTGGATACATCTTTAGAAGTTTTTGTAACATTTCCAGAATTTTTTGACACTTCTCCACAAGTTATTTAAACTTTACCAGCAAATAATAAAAAATTCCAGAAGGTTTTCAAACGTTTGCAGAAGTTTTCCAAACTTCTCTAGAAGTTTTTTATACATCTCCGTAAATGACGGAAGACAAATGTTTGAAACTTCTGAAAATGTTGTTGAAACTTCTTCACTAGTCATTGAATCTCCCCCAGAAAATGTTGGGATTTCCCCAGAAGTTTCAAATCTTCTCCAGAAGTCCGAACCTTATCCAGTTCAGATACATCATCAGAAGTTTTTGATACTCCTCCCAAAGTTTTGTTAAATCTCCAGAAGTTTTTGATGTTTCTCTGCAAGTAGTTGAAAATTATTCAAGAAGATTAAAAAAATAAAATCCAAAAAATTTTCAAACTTTTGCAGACGATTTCATAACTTCTTCAGAAATTTTTGAAACCTTCCTAGAAATATTGAAAATTTCTTTAGAAGTTTTCGTTACTTCTCTAGAAATTTTCTTAACTTCTCCAGAAAATTTTTTTAATTATGGAGATGGATGTACTCCATAATTTATAGTTAAAATAAAGTCAATAACTAAAAAAGTTATTGAAACTTCTTCACAAGTCATTGAATCTTTTCTGAAGTTGTTGAAATTCCTACATAAGTTCTGTCATT
Source organism: Aedes koreicus (assembly GCA_024533555.2). Classification (NCBI taxonomy): domain Eukaryota; kingdom Metazoa; phylum Arthropoda; class Insecta; order Diptera; family Culicidae; genus Aedes; species Aedes koreicus. Next base: position 21,855 of record JAHHFK020004945.1, on the reverse strand, counting down.
TTTCCAGAAGTTTTGTGACTTCTGCAGAAGTTTAGTAGCAACTTTTTTGGAAATTTCTCAAGTTTTTGAAATTTCTCTACAAGTTGTTGAAACTTCTCCATCAAATTTTAACCAAAAATCCAGAAGTGTTTCAGACTTCTGCAGATGATTTCAATACTTCTCCAAAAGAGTGAGTGCGAGCTTTTTAGTAGAATACATGTAACGAGAAAATTAGAAGAAGGATTAGTAATTTCCATTTAATTTCAACTAACTTTTTTTCTTATCCTGACCCATACCCGTGTTTCATCCACAATGTGCAGACTTCTTCAGTGTCGTGTGCTAATACTCGACTTGGTCGTGTATTAGTTGGTGGACTTGGCTAATTTGAGTATTAATACACGACACTGAAGAAGTCTGCACATTGTAGACGGAATACGCGTATCTGTCAGGATAAGCAATAAAAGTAGTTGGAAATAAATGGAAATTACTAATCTTTCATCTCATTTTCTCGTAACTTCTCCAGAAGTTTCCTTAACTTCTTCAAAAGTTTTTAAACATCTCCATAATTTACAGATGAGAAATTGTTGAAACTTTTTCACAAGTCATTGAATCTTCTCTGAAGTTGTTGAAACTTTTCCTGAAGTTTTCGATATATCTTCAGAAGATTTATGCTTATGAGATATGCTTCTTCAGAAATTTTGTAACATTTCCAGAAATTTTTGATATTTCTCCACAAGTAGTTGAAATTTATTTAAAAAATTCCAGACGTTTTTCAATCTTTTGCAGAAGATTGAACCATTTCTCCAGAAGTTTATACAAACAATTAGAATTTCCTCAGAAGTTTTCATAACTTTCCAGAGTCGTAACTTCTACACAAAGTTTGTTTATATATCTCCATAATATACGGATGAGCAGTTGTTTAAACTTCTGCAAAATTTGTTGAATGTTATTGAATCTTCTCGGAAGTAGTTGAAACTCATCCAGAAGTTTTTGAAACTTCCCCAGAGGTTTCAAATCCTCTCGAGAAATCTTCAGAAGTTCATTAACATCTCTAAATGTTTTGTAACATTTCCAGAAGTTTTTGATATATCTACACATGTTGTTGAAAAAAAAATTGTTTTTGGAAAAGTTTTTCAACTTTTGCAGAAAATTTCAAAGCTTTTCAAGAAGGATTTAAAACTCTCCTAGAATAATTTCAAATTTCCCAAGAAGTTCTTCTCGAGAAGTTTTCTTAACACCTCCATAATGTACGGCTGAGAAATTGATGGAAATTCTGGAAAAGTTTTTGAAACTTCTTCAGAAGCCATGGAATCTTCTCCTGAAAGAACTTTTTTCAGATTCAGTGCAAATACAGAAAAACAAAAGCATAATTGTTCCTAGTTTAACTGAAATATTTAAAGCAAGCTTGTTAATCAGATGTATTCGTACTGAATGCGGACAGGTCCGTGTAGTATTTATTCCAAAGGTTGAAAAAAGTTGACTAATAAGTCTTCTCATTTAGACCACACCTGGAAATAATTTTTAACAAAGAACAATTCTCGAATACTTTTTCAAATGAACGTAAGTAACATTTAGGCGGAAATGAGAAAATAAACATTGAATTTTTTTGAGTTTATTTTTTTTCCTATTTGAAAACCGGACATGTTTATCTCCATTGAATTCCACTGAACGTCTCATTGGTAAAAGATATTACATCTCTGTGCTTAAAAATTACACTAGGAGTAAAAATTCAAGTTTCATTAATAAAAAGGTTTTTCACAACGCTCTGCATTAGAAAAAGATAATACGTCATTTTGATAAGTCAGTATGATAGATGGCATGTTACATTCCTTACGCCATTCTGCTAATGACAATGTTGTTACATCGAAATGTTACGTCAAGTTGTCATATTTCACACAAATACGTCGAATTTATCAAAATGACGTATTATTTTTTTTCTGCAACAAAACGTTTTAAAATATTTTTTGCTAAAATAAATCAATTTAGACTTTAAAATTCGAAATTGTTAACCTTGTGGTATTAAGCCATTTGCTAACGCGTCCTTTAAGGGAATTCAAATGATATAACAATCTTTTGCAAGTTGCTTTTCAACACAAGCGACGTATCTACATTATTCGCATAAAGTGCAAAAGTGATGTTACACCGTTTTGTAAAAAGTTAGTTAAATCTTTCAAGAATAAACCATCAAAAAGTTCATCAAATATGGGCAAATATACATGATTTCATAATAACATGCCATGAACAACGCGTTCGTTTATATTTTACGACTAACGTCCTTTTGAAAAAGTACTCGAGAATTCACTTATCAGCCTGGCAAATCAACTGTAACAGATTTGCATACTTTTTTTTTACGCAAATTGAAAAAAAAAACACTCGATTCTAGTGAAATATTGATGGCAACTGTTCTTGTCATCCAAGGAGTGTTTGATAATGCATCCTTAACATCTATGAAAAATTCCATAAGAACACGAGGAAAAACATGGAAACATTAACAGATGGAAAAATATTACCAAAAATATAAATGAAAACAGCACTTTATTTTAATTGGCCATGTGCGGCCAGGCGTTTCACTGTGTTTTCGGCAAAATGAAATCAACGGGTCAAGTTTGCCAATAAGAAAAGGTGTTGAACCGAGTTTGATACCCTCAATCTACGATATCATTTGATCATCTGCGGACGCTGAAACAACAGATGGCAAAAGTACAATCCACCCTGTTCTATTCTAGACACCTAACATACGCGTTATCCGTGACAAAAGAAACCCAAAAGCCCACGCAAGTGTTTGGAAGCAAATCCTTTTCAATCCCAGTGCTCTCAAACCGATTCAAGAACATTTCATTTCTACCCAACAATCCGAACCGACTGAAGATTCCCACAATCCCCTGCGGCAGACATACCTACATATAGAAACGCTTCTCGCAGGAAGACTAAAAGTGAGTTTCGATGGAATATTGCAGTAGGACTCGTTGTAAATGCTAATCAAGCGTAATTTTCTAGGATTTTGAAAGCCAACTGCTCTTTCCTCCTTTTCAGAATGGTTTGCTCTCCGGTCTTGCACACCTAACTATCCGAAGCATGAGTGGTGGAAATTCTCTACCCTTTGGAAAAGAAACATTCAGCTGAATAACGTGGGCATCAACAAACAACAGTATTTCGCGGAGTTAGACGTGATAGGCCATTGTGTACCATCGCAATATGTATGCCTGAATATGTGGGCATGTGTCTAAGCCTGCCACCGCTGGCTTTTCTGAATGATAAATTCTAGAAATAGTCTGACAACAGCAGAATAGGATTGCCATACGTAGGGTAGGGCGCTACTTCGACATTGGACCAATTCACTTCAATTTTTCGCTATTACTTAGCCGTATTCACATCAAACACCTTGATGGTTCAAACATGCGAAACATGAGCTTATCAAATCGTTTGGATTGAATACGGCTGACTTATAGCGAAAAATTGACGGAAATTGGTCCGCTGTCGAAGTAGTGCCCCACCCCTATTACAACGGGGAGCGAAACGACAAAGGCGCTGTTATAAATATGGGCTCAAGAATTGTAACGATGTACTGACAGGGACTAAGCGTTCATAAATGTTGATAGGCATGGCAACGATGTGGAACCTGGCACGAAATAGAGAAAGGTAGGGATTCTATGAAAAAGAACTCGAACACAAAAACTGAAAATTAATTTTCGTTAATATTACGAAATCGAAGGTAGGACTAACAAACCTATTCGTTGTTTTCTGCAACGAAACTGATTTGTACTTTTTAAGAAGCTACCTTCGTATTTAATGCCACATGCGCAACTGTCAAAAGCACGAAGCATTTGTTGACACAGAAAGAACATTCGTTCATTGTACGAAAACTATACAAAGAGAAGTAATTTGTTACCAATAAAAAAGAAACGTCTCTCTGGTGGTTGTAAGGTCTGTATCCACATTAATCCGGACACCTTCAAATCATTGTAACTTTTGAAATATTGCACGTAGGAATGAAAAATTAAACTGAGGTATAGCTGAGAGTCTATGATGAAAAAGACTATGATTGATGTTTACATTTCATGTTTAGTATTCAAGATGGCGACGGAAGAAAAACAAGTGCGCGAGCGAATTTTGTACGGGCGTACGGTAAATCCTGACTTGTCAATACGGGACGTTGCAAAAATATTGGATTTGCCTAAATCCACTGTTCACGATGTGCTCAAATCAGTTTCGGAACGTTTGACGATGGAGAGGAAACCGAGAAGTGACAAAAACATTGGACGCGCTGATCCTGTCATGGACCGAAAGGTGAAAAGGATATTAACGAAAAACCCAAATCTCTCCATTCGAACGGTGGCTCGTAAAATAGGGATGCCGCCTGGTTTTGTCCAAAAATCAAAACAACGTTTGGGACTTAAGTCGTATATAGTAAAAACAGTTCCAAATCGCAACGACAAACAGAACTTGGCAGCAAAATCACGGGCTCGACGTTTGTACTGCGAATATTTGACGAAGTTTTCATGCGTTGTTATGGAGCTTCCAGGGCTGACTTTTTATTCTGCTATGGCCAGAAATGCTACAGTTGAGCATTTCAGAACGAAGAAGGCATCGAAATTTCCCAAAAAAAAATACCTTGTGTGGCAAGCAATTTGCACGTGTGGCAAAAAGAGTAAATCTTTCGTCACTACAGGCACAATCAACAAGGAGATCTATCAGAAAGAGTGTCTGCAGAAGCGATTGCTACCCTTCCTCAAAAGTCACAAAGAAAAACCTTTGTTCTGGCCCGATTTGGCTGACTGTGATGGAGTGGTACCAAGCAAATCAATTGAAAAACCTCAAACCCGCCAAATTGCCCAGAGCTACGACCAATCGAAAGATATTGGACTGTGATGAAGTGGAAGCTTTCTGGAAAGAAGCAAGGAATCAAAGACATCAAACACTTCCAGCAAATTTGGACAAAGACGGCTTGTACGATTTCTGAAGAGTCTGTACAAAGCCTAATGGACGGAGTTAAGCACAAAGTTCGAAAATTTTAGGCAAATATCGAATAACTATGTTTTGTCTTCACGAATCTACAACACATCCCGTGAATCTGAAATAAACAACTACGACGGAAATATAATGCGAAATTTTATGTTTTATTCGTGTTTTGAGGTGTCCGGATTATTGCGGATAAAGACCTTATGAACAACTGACAGATCTACTTTATCGACGCAAAATATAATTGAGGAAAAAAACGCAACCACAAGGAGTTGTTCAGCGGTCTTAATTTTTAATGCTTCTGACATGGGGTTCGATCCTGTACTTTTAGGAAGAGCTATAATTGAGTCCGTGGTTGATCTCACTAAGCCATGTTGACTCGTAAGAAGTTACTTGATTAATGTGCATGAGGTTCTCACTCTCGACGGCGGTTTAATTTCTATTTTGGGATAAATTAATGACAAGCAATATGAATGTTTCATACAATTTACGAGACATTTGTTCTATGTACAAATCCATGTTTTCGAAACGCGTGAAAGCTTATTTACGAAAATAAATTTTCAGTGTACGCATTTTTAACCTGGTGGTAGTTCAATAAATGACTTAATGATAACAAATGATACCAATGTTGTTCTTAATTTCAACTAATTGTCAGCCCCTTGTTTCAATCATCTTGACATGATTTTCTCATCACATAACATAATCGCATTAATTTATCCGCGTTACAAGACAGTTTAAATGTTTTGGATTGGTCCTTACTTTATAGTATTGCTGAATCTGATCTGGCTCTTGATTTCTTCAATAGTCACATTACTCAAATTTATGATTACTTTGTTCCTTTACGAGCATCTAAAGGTTGTACGGAATCAAATTGCACCACTTTTAAATGGCTGTAACTTTTTACCCGTTGGTTATTTTCTATTGAAATTTTGGGTGGATTTAGTTCAATGTGTATTTGTTAACGAAGTACAAGTTTCACTAGCAGATGTGCAATCATTGCGATGGAGATGGAGTAGGAAGAACAGCAGCGGCGCAAAGAAATTTTGCGCACGTACCTCGAAAATCCGGATCTTTCTCATCGTGCCATCAGCAGGAAGCTGGGAATGGTACATTCTACGGTGTCTTGTGTTTTAAATCGGTACCACGAACGTTTGACCATCGATCGGAAAGAAAAAAGTGGCAAAAATGGATCTCCGTATACTGTTAAGGATCACAAGCGGGTAGTTCAAACTTTCAAGACGAATCCCAACAGTTCAAGCATTCAAGAGGAATCCCAATGTGGCGAAGAAACTGAATCTAACCAAAACTTTCGTGCAAGATGCGAAAAAACGTGAAGGACAACACGCGTACAAAGTCCAAAAAGCGCCTAATCGTGATGAACGGCAGAATACGGTAGGTAAAACACGTGCACGGAAGCTCTACACCCAGATGTTGCTGAAACCACAGTGCCTCGTTATGGATGATGAGACGTATGTAAAAGCAGACTTTCGACAGCTTTTCACTGCTCATCATAAATTCGATGTCCCTGAAGACCTTAGAAAGCAGAAGATGTCAAAGTTTGCCAAAAAAATATATGATTTGGCAAGCAATTTGCTCGTGTGAAAAGCGGAGCACCCCATTCGTGACAACTGGGACGGTCAATGGGCAGGTGTACCTAAAAGAATGCGTACAAAAGCGTCTACTAGGGCACGATGGTCCTACAATTTTCTGGCCGGATTTAGCCTCGTGCCATTACTCAAAAAAGGTTTTGGAATGGTAGAATGCTAAGGAGGTCAGTTGCGTGCCGAAGCATCTCAACCCCCCGAACGCACCGGAACTGCAGCCAATTGAAAAGTACTGGGCCATCATGAAGCAGGCACTATGGAAGCATTCCAAAGAAGTGAAATCGGAGGAAGATATGAAGAAAAAATGGATTGCCACGCAAAACAAAGTTGATCCAAATGTTGTACAGGACCTTATGAGTAGTGTAAAGAAGAAGGTTCGTGCATTTGTGTGTGTCGCAATTTGATTCCGTACACCCTTTACATACCAAAATACGCTTTCTTCACTGGAGCTCATGCACTCTCGTCGTGACCAGCGTACAAACAACGCGTGATAAAATAAGAATGCTCTCTGAAAGAATGTTTCGGCAGTTTTCCACAGAAATAGTGATAATAGCTTAACTATCACCCAATCCCAATACAAATCCCTTTGCTGTTCTGTGCTGCATATGGAACATCATTCAGTATTCCGGATGGTGTTTTATGGAAGCGAATACGCGTTCGCGTACGGAAAGTTGCTGAACAGGTACTCTAAATCAGAATGCATATTTCAAGGAGAGGTGGAAGAAAGGAAAATCTAATCCCTCCTGGTTTTTGTAGCACTAACTACACACCCCAAGCAACACACAAGTTTTATAACGGTTTAAAATACTTTATATGACTAGATTTGGTTATAAAAAAGCTTACTCAACATAAAAGCATGAAGATGTGTTACTCGGGACAGGACTTCCCATCTCTACCGAGGACATCCAAAACTCTTGATGCCCCGATTTCAAGAACAGAAGCCCCTCCTTCATCGGGGCTGTTCTCATTTAATGGCATTGTCGAAGGTCTCTACATGTACCTTGACATTTCTGACCCTCTTAAAAGCATTTTTCTGGCAATGAGTCTTACTCTGAACACTTTCTGGAAGCAATTGACCATAACATGGCCCCTCCTTGCAGCAATAATTTCTTTTGGTAGATAATTCTCCAAAAGAACTCGCGACTTTGATCACTGTTCTGCGGTGGTATTCAAATTTGAAGTCTTATTCTCAAATTGAAATCTTTCATATAGTTAACTAACAGTACTGGTTGTCTTCCGAAATCAATCTTCCGTTCCATTATTTCTCAATTACTCGTATTGATCGTGACGATTCGCGTGGAGGAGGAGTACTTTTGGGGTTGAAAAAGTGCTACTCCTTCTACACAAATAAAAAGGCAAGATTGTAATGCAATTTCGCCTGATTTTGTTTCATTTCTCGCTGTGCATCGTAACTTGGAGAAAAAATGCAACATTGGTTGTGGGCAAAAATGCAACACAGGAATTTGCTTTGGAAAATAAAATGTGTACGTGAGGTTGTGCAGAGGTATTACTTGATGTGTGAGATTGGAGTTCGAAAATAAGATGGCCCACAATACTATAAATTTTATTATTCATAACCGAGATTCGAACCTTGGCCGTCTACGTGATGGCTCTCGATGTTTACTATTTTTCCACGTTAGTAAGCTGTGAGAAAAGGAATAGAGACCCTACATTTGGTTCGCTTGGCGAAGCACTCAGCGGTACATCAGTGAAGGATATGGATTTTCCACACTTGCACGGCTTCGTTTATTTCATAAAACGCTTTGTGGATGATCAGTGAAAACAAAAATGACGGCAGAATTCCAACTGTGGGCAACAACGTTGCGGCGATCCGGGGGTATCAACTCACCCATATTGAAATGTTGGTGATGATTGAACAAAGACCCAACGGGTGCTTCGACTGTCGAGGCACTAAACGGGACGGCGAAATTTGTTTCGATCTATTTATGTCTTCCAGCCGGTTGCATACATTTGCATGGTTTCGTTTGTATAAAACGATTTGTGGATAAAGATGGGCAAAATTGTCTTTCCTGATTCATGTGGATTTCATGAAGATATGATAGCAAAAACTGCAATTGCATTTTTTTGCTACCTTTTCAACTTTTGGGTATATAGAGTGAGTTTCGCTTCTGACGATTTTCACGCCAACTCGTCTTCGTGGTTGGCCGCTCCCTTTCAGAATCCAATGTTACTCTGTGGGTGTATGGACTTTGTCTTTTCAAGCAACGTTGCATACTTTGTTTTTTCAACATTTATCTAGACTACCATTTGAAAATGGCTTAAGTTTTTTGATCGATTTTTTTTAAATCAACATAACTCATAAAGGACAAGACTTACAAAAATGTGATGTGTGTGTTACTTTTAGGAAATCGTCTGAAATTTTATGAAAAAATTGTAAAAATTGTAAAATCGATTCTTACACGCTAAAAATAAAATATTTCAAAATTTTAAGTCGATTTGCAAAAGAAATGGCTATCTTAGAATTGGGTGAAATTTTTCTCAATAAAGGCAATATAATTGTCTAAAAGTTCGCCATACATCGCAAGATGGGCACTTTGAAGGAAAAAAAAAATTTAAACAAATTTTTCATGTCCTATTTTTACCCGTGTATCACGCAAATTTGCCTATGCATGGTCTTCTTCAAAACCCCTATAGAATCCAATAAAATTAAGCAGCCATAAAGAATTGAATGTATTCAACATCTTTGCGAAAAACAATAATCATCTAGAATAACATTTGAAAGGGTCAAAAACATTCAATTTCACTTTACATCAGTAAAACAAAACCAAAATGTACGTTAAAGTAAGAGTAATATTTGAATAGTCTATAAAATGGATGTGCATCAAGTCTTATCAAATTAGAAAATTCTTATTTGATAAGACTTGATGCATATCCATTTGAAGACGATTGTAAACTCATAGTTTTTTCCTGGTAAGGGTTTTATTTTATTTATTTTTCATATGGACATTTTCACGTATGAGTAATTAACAAAGCTTCATATATTAAATATTTAAACCTTTCTCATACAGAGTAAATTTCTTTGGATTATCCTTTGAATCCTTTAACTGAAATTTGATTTTCTCAAATAGGTACAAAGCAATAAAATTTCAGTGTACCAGGTATTGTCTTTACGTGGCTATATAACTCCTCAAGTTCTTCTGAAATTTTTGCATACTGTTCAGCTGATATGAAGCAGTAATTCAGTTTTGTAATACTTTTATTTATTTTTTCAACTGCCCAGTCATATAGTACCCGAAGAGTTTTGATTGTGTTTTCATAATCAAGGCTCGCTCTCTTTGCCATTCGCTTAAGAGTACCACCAATAGCATCACATGGACCTTTCCCATGAGACAAAAAAAAAGAATTCCCTCCCCAATTCAAACCCCCCAAAAAAAAAAACCTTTTTAAATAAAATACTATAAAAAATATAAAAAAAAAAAACCCCTGAAAAAGATAAAGTCCACACACCCACAAAGTTCCATTGGATTCTGAGAGGATGCTGCCAACCACTGGATGAGTTGGCGTGAAGTTCGTCTTCTGTGTACAGGGTGCGGCAGAAAATAATGTGAAAATTTGTTCTATTTCTTTCAAATCCCATTTTCAACTTATTCAAGCAATAATATCAACATTTTCGAGTGCAGTCTTTATAAAGTCCTTTTAAACAAATTTATTCAATGTGTCCTCCATTTTTATTAATAACTCCTCGAGCCGACGTCGGAAGCCAGAGCATGCCTTTTGGACGTAGTCCTCCGACATTGACTGCCATGTGCGTGTTATGGTTGACTTCAGGGTTTTCATACTAGGGTGTGCTTCAACATATGCCCAAATCGAATAATCCAACGGATTAAGATCTGGACTGCTAGGGGGCCACAAATCCTTCAGCCAAAACTTCATGTTATCGTTCAACCATTGTTGGGTTCGATTGGACGTGTGACACGGCGCTCCATCCTGCTGTAGGACAACGTTTTGGTCCTTGGAGAAGTTGGCCTTCACCCAGGGAAGCACTTGGTCCTTTAAAATACCGATATACACTTTGGTTTTGATTTTAACTCCAGCATCAATTAAAACAGGCGGCATTTTCAAACCGTTGGACGCCACCAAGCCAGACATCATGAAACCAGCCGGATGTTTGGTTTGAAATTTGAATTTCACTTTTTCCGCAACGTTGGCCACAGCATCGATGCTGTGAAAAGCTTTTCGTCGGAGAACAGGATTATCATTTTTTCCTTCTTCAACGAGGAAAGCAATCTATTGGAACGAGAAACTCGTAGTTCCTTGACCCGGTCCGTAATCAAGTGGCGTTTCACTTTGGCTCTGGAAGATGCATGCAGGTCTTCTTTGATGATTCACCGCATGGATTTCTCTGAAATATTGGCTTGTTTTGCAAGTTTTCTTATGGAACGCACCGGGTTGCGAGCAATTTTTGCACGGACCGATTTGATCACGTTCGGCGTGCGTGCAAAGCGTGGATGTCCGCTTCCCGGCTTCCGCTGCTTAGGACCATCCTGCTGGGACTTTTTTATGCGGTAAACTGTTGCCAAACGGTATCCTACCACCTTTACAATCTCTTTCAGCTTCTTCTGGGTGAGCAACAAACTGGTGATCACTTCTTTCGCGAACATTTTGACGAATTTGCAATAAAACAACTAGAATGTTTGGATGCAGCACTTGAAAGTAAACATAAACAAATACACTTGCGACAGAAATTAGTCACTAGCTACACGAATTAACCCAATACTCAAGTTTGAACATTTGCGCATTATTTTCTGCCGCACCCTGTATATTCTTCCTAGATCCTCTCTTAACCGAAAACAACTTTCTGACATTTTTTCGGTCCTTCTTATTCCGCGGTAGATCATGGAAGATCTTAACTCTCGCGTTACAAGCTGGGGAGAACTGTAAAATGACAATCGTTCTTCCTAGTGACCTCTGTGACAAATTCAATATGACAGGTCCAAACAATGGAGAAGTTACAAGCATGACTGGAATACGTGGAATGTGATCCACAATCCTTCTTCTTCTTTTTTGCGTTTCAAGCTCATTGCTTTCACAATACGCTTATTGTTTGCTCTCAACTTAGTGATCTAAATGCTGAGAGCTTTCGATCCCAGCTACCATTTTTGCATTAGTATAATTGTATGGCAGGAACAATCATACGCTATGCCCAGGGAGTCGAGAAATTTTCCTTGAAGAAAAATTCCCAGACCAGACCGGTAATCGAAACCATCCATCTACAGCATGATGTTGCTTTGTAGCTGCGCTTTTATCGACTGAGCTAAGGGAGGACTCCAGGATCCAGAATCCCCACGGTATTAATCATTAGCGTATTAATGTTTTGTTTCGGTTGCTATCGGGTTCAATCAGTCGGAATATTTCAATCATGCACATAAATGGAGCGCCATATTACCTCAAAGATTATAAAATTAAGCAGAGATATATCAAACAATGTCAACAATGTTGTATGCAAAAGCCTATCTTTCAATGAAATATTTCTTGCAAGTTATCATGTATCAGGTAAAATGACGCATCAGCATTTACATTACATTGAGAATTCAGATTTTTTTTTCTGTGTAGAAGGGCTTCCACCGCTGGAGCAATATAACTTCCTCTTCAACCAAATTTTAGACAGCGCGCTTCAAGCTCAAACTCTACCGGTTCCATGTCGTTCTGTAGGCGTGGAACACCTGAGCACTTCGAAGAATACACGTCACTCGAACGCAAACTTAGAGAGCCTCATCAAGGCCAAGAAACGCGAATACTGGCGACAATTCGTGGAAGGCCAATCGCGATAAACGTCGATGAATACTCAGAACAGATTCTAAGTGAGTGGCAGCTAGCCTGCTGATGATGATGAAGCTTCTGATCGATAACATTGGTGTCAGTTTGCATCCGAACCGAAGATTGTAATACACACAAGGCTCAAAAATAAATTATAAACTCGTCTTCGCTTTCCCATGACATGTAAAACCTACCTTGTGATCAAAAAGTTCCGGTAATTTTCAATTTAAAAAGGCCGCCTTTATTTTTTCGGTAAAATCTTTTTAGTGTAAGATGGCAACACTAGTTCTGATATTCTGTCAAAGTGTGAGAGCAAATTATCCATTAGTTTTGTTTTGACAACTGCTTTTGTTAGTCGAAAAATAGACGCTCGGCGATTTTTACCATGGATAAAAAATTGGAACAACGCGTTTGTGTGAAATTTTGTGTTGCAAACGGATTTTCTGCAGCGGAAACGCTCAGAATGTTGCAAAAAGCCTTTGGTGAGGACTCTATGTCACAAAATCGTACATTTGTTTGGCACAAAGACTTTAAAGAAGGCCGTGAAAGCGTGAGTGACATGCCGCGTTCTGGACGACCATCGACCTCAACTACCGATGAAAACATCGCTTCCGTGAAGAATTTAGTTATGGAAAACCGCTCAATTAGCATTCGGGAGATAGCTGCACTCCTTGATATCTCATTTGGATCGACCGAACACATTTTGACGGAAATTCTGGGCATGAAACGCATTGAAGCACGACTTGTTCCAAAAGAGCTGAATTTTTTGCAAAAACAGCATCGAGTTGAGGTCGCTAAACAGATGATTGCGAACGCAGATAGCGATCCCACATTCATGGAACGCATCATAACTGGTGATGAAACGTGGGTATATGAATTTGATATGCTCACAAGTCAACAATCGTCCGAATGGCGCGCCGAAGATGCCGATTGATGCGATAAAAAAGAATTCGCTGGAAGAACTGAAAGCCATACATTCATCGGCCTATAAAAAATGTATGGATGATTGGATAAAGCGCTGGCATATGTGTGTTGCCTCTAATGGCGAGTACTTTGAAGGCGATAATAAAGATATCAATTAAAAATTGAAATAAATGCGTTTTTTTTTCAAATTACCGGAACTTTTTGATCACAAGGTATTTTAGATCAGGCCCACAATCTCATTTTATTCAGTATACTTATCACGCATCTGTTGAGCCTTGAGACTCAATCATGAAATACTTGCAACATGCTACAACTTGAGTTAAATCAAAGCACAATAAAGCACGTAACCATCCACAATCCGAGGCACACCTTTCACCTTGAGCCGAGGAAAATCTCTGTTACCTTCCTTTTTCCGCTCGTTCGTTAGTGTGTACGAGAACGCTGCCAGAAGAATGCCTACCCAGCAGCATTTCCTACTTCCCTGTTCCGAGTAAACCACTGAACAATCGCAACTTAAGCACATACCCACTTACACATCCACCCTCACGTCACGTGTCAAACCAATCGTTGTGTCACCGTCGTGCATATTGTGAAAAGCAAAGCAACAACATCTAGTCGGCTGAGAATACCGTACGATTGAGATTTTCCACTCGAATTGCTGCACTTCCTTCATAGTTCATATAGGTATGTTCGGTTTCGCCCCTCTCCGTGATTCAGACATCTTCGTCAGCAGCTCTGGGGTTGACGTGAGGACAACTTATCCTATTCCAGACTCCCCAGGATACACATTCCCTTCCACGCGTTTTTCGTTCTACTTACTCCGAAACACGTACACGAGACCGTTCTTTGAATGTGTTGTGAGAACATATGGAGCCCAAATGCAGACGACCGACGACGGCAGAAGCAGTAAATAGCAACAGTCTAGCAACAATTCAACAAGAACTATTGTACGAACCAAGGTTGGGAAATTGGTGTTGTGGATTTTTTTTTCGGTTTAGCTTCGTCCTCCCGGGTGAAAGCGAAAAGTGAGTGATGCCGACCGTCAATCAAGCGTGCAAAGAAGGAATGAAGAGATTGTGTATTGTTTAGGATTTTCGTCGACTTTTTCCTTCCTTTAGGATCCCTTCCATTTAGGTAATGGGTTTTCACGGGGCATTGGACTTTTGGTAATGGGAAGGAGAGGTAATGCTGAAAAGGGGGACAATTTTCTGCCAGGTAGTGTTGAATGCTGTTGCGTGGTTCAGGGCTGGGTATTGCGTTGGCTATTTCGATTATCGATTCGGTTCCAACTTGTTTTTTTTTCCCTTTAGAGGATTAGGATCTTTCTCGACATGAGATCAATTTGCATAATAAAGGATGAAAATTAATCGCCATACTGCTTCGAGGAAAGCTTCGGAAAGCTCCGTCAGACAAGTTGTCTCGCTTTTTATTGGCTCGTCTAGACATTAACTCTCGAGCACATGGTCGATAAATTATTCAAAATCGATTGAAGAAAAAAGCAATCTCAGTTTGCAGTATTCTTTGGAAACCATTCAAAGATCTGAAGAGCAATCAGTTTCCATCTTAGAAGTCGTTCCAGCGATAGTAGCTGCATTTAGAATTGTACGACGTGTTCTCTGCCAAGAAGATGTTTTCGGGAAAATGCAATAGAATAGTATTTCAGATCCAGATAGAATGAAACAATTTTGAACATTAAATAAGACGAAACCTGATTTATAATATCTAGTTTTCCAGTCGCATCAATCAACATTGCTATTGTTTCCAAATTCATCAATTTCCATCACACACACACACCCATTCCAATTGACTCACTCACACTGTGATTCCAGGGATTCCAGTTAAAGAATCCTGGTTTATAATATCATCTCAAAGTAGATATGAACGATCCATTTTGATTCGAAAGAACATAGACATAACCACTGTCAGTGATCTAATGAATGCGGAAAATGCTATCCGTATTATGAATATTATATTCTGGTATGTACTTATAATGTAACTGACAAAAAGTGACCTATGTCAACTGAGAAACTTTTGCTTCGGATTTACCCATTGTTGTTTCGGTTGCTTTCCGATAGACTTTAGTCGTTCATTAGGTTCCAAGGCTTGATAATTAACCAAAATGTTAGATTTACGACGAATGGTGTGTGCGTGTGTCCGTGTGTTTGGGGTTTGGCCTCTGAGCATGACAGCTTTGGGAAAGCGTTCGTGTTGACGTCACCAATTTTCCGAGAAGCCAGACTGTTCGGAATTGGACTAAAAAATGAAGTAATAAATGGTCGAATCGATCATTTTCGTTTGTTTAGCAGGGGTTGAAGCACTCGAGTGTATGTGACATGGGATCGAGATGTCATGCATGGGACCGTGAATCTCAATTTGGACCATAAGTTAACCGAATGGAAACATAACAAACAAACTAACGAATCGAAAATCATGCGATTATGTTTGTGTTGAATTGTGCGAGTTATTCCAATTTAGAACTACATTGAGGGACGGTGAAAGTTACAATTGCATGTTAAGGTGAAGGTCACACAAATCTGAGGAACAAGAAAAGTTTAACATGGCAAACTTTAATAGCATGTTTGCCAGTGTCTTGGATTTTCATAAAATATTCATGAGAAGAGAAAATGATGTTGTCCCAGTGTAATGATTAAAAGATGTTTAAGGGTTTCTATCACTCAACGTAATGAAAACAGAACAAGTTTACACCTCGAGTTTCGTATCAGCAAATATTCACAAGAATCACAAGAATTGTGAGTTCTGTAGAATGGTGAACACGTAAAGTTATACTGTCTGACGCAAATGCGAACTGCTTAGCGAAAAGCCAATTTTAAATCACCAACCATTGTTTTTCGTGAGGATCAGGTGCCACTCTATCGTTTTGTGCAGAAGGTTTGAGAAAGTGACTTGCAGAAATTGAAGAATTCAGCAAAAGACTCTTTTTTGGTGCATTGAAGCCAAATTGACTGCCAGAACGTAGCAACTACTAAATTCACACGCTCATGATAAGCTATCCAGCTTTTGCTATACCTAGCGTTATATTTCATAAGTACTCAACTGACAAATTGAAACATATCACAAATTTTAAAACTAAGGAGTGTATCGAAAATAAGCTATCCACAAACTTTCGTTCAAATTATGTTGAAAACCAATATTTTATTCATACAAAAACTTGATCCTTTATTGTACGAGGTTAAACTTGAACATAATGAAGACCGGATGAAATTTAAGTTATTCCTTCACGAATTTTCGAACTTTGGATCGAATGCTCTTCATCAAGTTCCGGACAAGTGTTGCATCGCATTTTTTGGACGCTTGAGCCCAAATTTTTTTGAACTCCTGCATGTTCCCAGCTGCCTTACCAGTCTTCTTGAAGACCCTCTTCACGATTGCCCAGTAACGTTCGATGGGTCGAAGCTGAGGGCAATTTGGTGGATTGATATTTTTCTCAACGAAATCTATACCCTTTTCCGCAAGCCAATTGAGAGTGGTTTTGGCATAGTGAGCCGACGCTTAATCCGGCCAAAACAGTGGAGGTGTACTATGCTTCTTTTATAAAGGCAACAATCTCTTCTGGAGACACTCAGATCGATAGATTTCCGCATTTATAGTTCCGGTAGTGTAAAAAATGGTTGACTTCAAACCACAGGACCATAATGCATGCCATACCAGTACCTTTCGACCGAATTTCTCCACTTGAATCGACCTGTCCGCATCGCTCACATCCTCCCCAACGACGGCAGTAAAGTATTGTGGACCTGGAAGGGTTTTTGAGTCCTCCTTTACATAGGTCTCATCGTCCATCAAAACGCATGCATCCGGACGCTGCAAAAGACGCGAATACAATTTCCGGGCCCTTGTTGCTGCTCGCTTCTTCTGTTCTGCACTTTGTTTCGAGATTTTCTGCTTCTTGTAGGTCTTCAGGTGGTTTCGCCTCTTGATACGCTGGATCATTCCGACACTCGTTCCTGCTTTTTTGGCCAAATCACGTATTGACATTGATTTGTTCTTGATGATTAGAGATACCACTTTCTGCTCCAGTTTCGGGTTGGAAGAACCGGGTTTTCTGCCTCTTCCTGGTAGCTCATCCAAAGAATAGTGTTCTCCAAACTTATTAATGATGGTTTTAACACTCGCATGATGAATTCCAAACCGCTTCGCCAATTTTCGCATAGTAATACCCTTCTCACTTAGCCATGTGTCCAGAACCTTAATTTTCACTTCCTTTTCAATACGCGACATTTTGAAAACGCAGAATTTGAACCGCACAAACAAGTAAACAAAAGAAAGCTGACAGTCAAACGCACAGCATGCAGTGTTCAGAGCATAAAAAACCATCACAAATGCATGCGTACAACGCAAATGTATGTGGATAGCTTATATTCGATACACTCCTTAAGGCCCTAACTAAGAAACCAATTTTCGAACAACTCGCCACAACATCTTCTTGTTTCTAACTGCAAACGTCTCGAAAAAACAACACGCAACTAAGCACAGTTTGGCAGAAACTTTGATTTTTTTGCGTTATTCAGTACACATAAATGGAATAGGAGATTTGACATACGTTCATGGGATATTTCATGTATATTCTAGCCAGATTTTGCTGGAATCCGGTCTGCTGTATGAAATAACGTTTGCATTTAAAAAAATGAACTTTTTTCGGATGGTGATAAAAAAAAAGCTAAGACCGATAATTGCTTTGATAAATTTCCCATGGAAGGTAATTATTTAAACTTACTTGCAAGAAAATTCTACGCCCTTGCGAGTGGCTTTCCGGCAGTTAACCGGACCATTCACCATGGCAGACAAAAACATGCGTGTAGGAATGTTTCTGAGTTCTTTCTTCGTTTTATTCATCAATTCCTCCTCAGTTTTCGCGACAAAATTGTTGGAGTAGATCTTACGCTTCAGGTTGGCCCAGAAATTCTCGATGGGACGCAGCTGGGGGACGTTGGGCGGGTTCGCAGACTTGGGTACCACAACGATATTCAGCCGCTCCATCTCCTTCGACGATCGCTTCGAGTAGTAGGCCGACGCAAGATCTGGCCAGAACACCGCGTCTTTGCCCTTTTTTGGTATTTCTTGATGAACGACGCAACTTCCGGCAGGCATTTTGTACTTCAAATTTCCCCGTTCACGGCCAGTCCGGAGCGAAAGAAGAGTGGCTTTGACACCCCCTTCTCGCTGATTGTCAGCCACAGCAGCTCCTTCTTGGTGGTGAACTTCACCTCGGAGCTCACTTCCTCCGTGGGGGAAGTAAAATACGAAGTGCTCTGCCAGTCGTTGCCATCCAGGGTGAGATAGGTCTCGTCGTCCATCACTACCGCCACGTCGCGATTCACCGGGAAAATCGAGTTGACCATCTTATTCCGCCGTTGCCGCTGCGTCATTGCCTGCAGTTCCGAAACCAGTGGACGTGACTTCCGCTTCCTGACATGTATGTTCATGTTCGCCAGGTACTTTTTCACTATTTGGCCGGTTGAACCGACCTCCCGGCCAAGCGCACGCAGCGATGTAGCCACTTTTCCTTCGGTCTTCCTCTTCAGCATCCTTTGGAGCTTCTTGTCGCTCAGGATTGACGGCCGTCCGGAACCGGGCTTTCTTTCGATGCTTTGATTGTTGTCTAATAGTGCCAAGACGTTTAAGATGCCGGAACGGGCGTATCCGTTGTCCACAAAGTGCCGCACGATGTCCGTTTTCGACGCGGCGAGGTGCCGTTCTTTGAACGCGCACACTTCTGAACGGAGTTGCTTCACTGTTTTTGCCATCACGGTTAGAGTTCGACTAATAAAGCTGTCAAATTTTGTCTGCTGACTCATGGGCTACTTTGATTGATGCAGCATGGGTAGTTTTGTCAGTGCGGGTAAAGGTACACCCATGAAAAATGGGCAATTTTTGTTCATTTTTTTAAAAGCAAACGTTTTCGTTTTTTTTTTCTTTCCTAAACAAAAGGAGCCGCCCCTCCATCCATTTTTTTTTTCTTTCTTTTTTTTTTCAACTAACAGGAAAAAAAAACTCCCACAGGAGCCAAGATAAAACCCACCCACACTATCTCCCACCCCTTTTTCCTTTCATTGGTGTCGTGCAACTACTCAACATGCTTCACGTATGTGTAGGTGTAGTTTTGCACTATGTTTATACAAACGCTTTAAGCTTATGTCCGATTGTTTTCATTCGGTGTTTATCTTTTACCAGCGATTTCAAAAATTTGAAAAAAAAACCTCGGAGTAAAGCGGGATTTTGTGTACCGAACCATCCGAAGATACCATGACACCTGCTCGTTGGATGACTGGAAAAGATCCGGTCGTACTTGTACGGTGTAGACTGCACGAGTTGTTAAACTGGTCAGGGAACGGATTAGACGAAAATCACAGCGCTCTGTACGTAAAATGGCCGCAGATCTGAATGTTTCGAGATCGTCAATGCACAATATACTGCAAAATGACCTCGGAGTGCAAGCTTTCAAGAAACGTAAGGTTCGCGGAGTTTCGGAACCTTCCAAGCAGAAACAACTCGAAAGAGCAAGTCTGCTTTTGCCGCGGCACGGTGGGGAAGAATTTATCTTTGCCGACGAAAAGTTATTCGTCTTGCAACAATCCCACAATGTCCAGAACGGCAGATTGTGGGCTCTCTCTTCGATAACTGTTCCAGAGAGTGGGGAGGAATTTGCAAGCGAAGCCAATTACCACCGGTTTTCATCGAAAAAAGCGTTAAAGTTAATGCCGTATATTATAAAACGGAAGTTTTGGAGAAAGTTGTCAAGCCATATGTATAAGCGGTGTTTGGAGATGATCACTATGTGCTTCAGCAGGACGGAGCGCCATGGCATACTGCATATTTCGTTCAGGGCTGGTGCCGAGAAAATTTGACCGACTTTTTGTACAAGAATGAATGGCCTCCCAGTTCGCCAGATCTGAATCCCTTGGATTATTTCGTATGGTCATACAAGCTGGCAAAGGTAAATGACCACAGGGCGTCTACTATGAACCAATTCAAAACCGTAATCAAACGAATTTGAGACGAAATGCCGATGGATGTCGTCACGCCTGTGAACAACGTCTGGAGCTGGTCAAGAAGGTTAAAGGTGGTGTTATTCCAAAACATATGCTGTAGTTGATCAGTATTATATTGCAATATAATGGGTAAAGTTATCATTAAAATCTGGATTATCGATTTGACCAACCCCTTACGTACGCTCTCAATCTTAAAACCCCCAATTCCAAATTAGTGAAATGGAGATTGCAGCTGACCGAATTCGATTTTGAAATAAAACATCGGCCAGGAAAACAAATCGTTGTGGCTGATGCACTTTCTAGAATACCAGCCGAGATCAATTTGAACGAAGAAGAAGATTCAGATTCCAGTTCTGTCCACTCAGCTGACACGGATATTTCAGAATTTATAAAATGCACAGAACAGCCTCTAAACATGTTTCATAACCAGATTGTTGTGAGAATTGATGAACATGAATCTGAGGTATATGAAGAAATTTTCCCAAAAATGTACCGCAGAATAATAACAAGAATAAATTTTGGAGTCCCCACATTAATCCGTATATTTCGTGATTTCATGAACCCAAATAAAGTGAATTGTATTCTGTGCCCCGAGAACATTATTCAATCACTGCAAGTAGTATACAAAAACTACTTTAGCCGCTGCAAAACATGTAATGTTATTATTACCCAAAAAATCTTTATCGACTTAAAAACGGCAGAAGAACAAAATACGATCATTTCCGACACCCAGAAAACCGCACACAGAGGCATCCGAGAAAATAAAGACGCGATTTTCCGGCGATTCTATTTCCCAAGCCACAAACAAAAAGTCAGAAAGTACATAATTTTATGCAAAACCTGCAACAAGCAGAAATATGAACGGCGCCCTTAAGAAATTCATCTTGCCGAGACCCTCATTCCGAAACAACCGTTGGACTTTATACACATCGATATCAATTAGTGAGATCTTCAGAACAAACAAACATAAATACGAGAACCTGTCTAATAAAGAGAAATTTCTCGTAGCTTGCTCTTTATACAATAACACTATTCATTCGTCAACTAAACTTAAACTGAGGAAAATATTCTATGCCATAAAAGAAGGGACCGAAAGACCCCTAAATATGGATGCCATAATCAAATACAGGTATAAGCTTTACGATGAAACCGTTTTGGAAATTACAAAAATCCAGAAAAAAAACAGCATGATTACCATAATGTTAGGAGAGAAGAACCTCCGGTTTTAGAATCAGGGAGCAATGTATTCCAGAAAACGCAAGGCGTGAAATCAAAAACGAAAGACCTGTATCAACTTACTCAAGTTGCAACAGATCGAAATCAGACATACATCGACGCCAACCATCGCAAATTGCCTAAAACCAAAATGCGCAGGATAAGGAAATGAAGTGTGACATTATGAGATCGGCGATCTTTTGGGATGGGATTGCCTCAATTAAACTGATAAACCGAAATTAAATTATACCCTACTAATTCGTTTTTACTTTTTAGGTCTGAAATACGCATGACTCGGAAAATGCACGTGATTTGGACTACTTTGTTTCTACTAACAAGTTCTCTTTCCAGCATCTCACCACAATCCATTCAGATTAAAAACCTGG